>JAFEMH010006628.1:0-117586 GCA_022495995.1 Adenophora triphylla var. japonica
TAGCGAGTTTATAATTTTTTTCGTTTAAAGCTACTGTGATTCTGTGGTGTAGCGAGTTTAAATTTTGATATTAAAAAAAACTTAAATTTGAACTCGCTATTTGAAGTAACGAGTTCTAAGTGTCCATCGTTCATTCCGTGGCACACTAACCCCAATACTAATTCTCCGTCTCCATCTCGCTTTAAATTACAAAATAAAAATTTAAAAATTACTCTATGTTTTAATAAATAAAACTAAAAGGAAATATTATTTTTAAAGTCTCAAATAAATACTTAAATGTACTTCGTAAAAAATTATTTTCTTCCTTTCAATAATGAATATTACTTTCGACTCAATGAATAACCAAAAAATACTAATACATTTTTGTCCAAAAAAATGAACATTACTTCCTTCATCCCAATAAATATTTTATAAAATAATACTATTTCATTTATTCGTCTCTAAAATTAATGTTTGTAATGTTAGTGTATTCGTCTCAAAATATAACATTACGATGACATTAATTTTTGAGACAAATGAAGTAGTATTATTTTCTAAAATATTCATTGGGACGAAGGAAGTAATATTTTTTTAAACGAAGTAGTATTCTTTTCTAAAAATTAATGATTATAATGTTAGTGTCATCGTATAAAAAAATGAACATTAATTTTTGAGACGAATAACGCAGTATTAATTTTTAAATTGTTCATTGAGACCGAAGGGAGCAATGTTCATTTATTTTTTGGACATATAAAAAAATTCTACTTCTTTAAAAAAAATTCATCATTTCAAAAATGAATATTACTTTCGTCTCAAAATTAATACTACTTTCTATATAAAAAAATGAACATTGCTTTCTTCGTTTCAATGAATATATTAAAAAAGAATTATTTTTTGGGATGAAGAAAGTAATGTTCAATTTTTTGGACAAAAAATGTGGTAGTATTTTTTTATTTATTCATTTTGAGTCGAAAGTAATATTCATTTTTTAAATGAAGGAAATAATTTTGTTACATAAGTAAATTTTTTTAAAGTATTTATTTGAGATGGAAAAAATAATATTTTCTTTTAATTTTCTTTATTAAAACATAATTTTTATATTTTTATTTTGTAATTTAAAGCGAGTCGAAGACGGAGAAGTATTATTGTGGTTAGCGTGCCACAGAATGAATGATACTTAGAAATATGCTGCTCTAGTACGATGTGTTGTTTCATTCAATGGCCTTTATATTCTTGATGTTGAAAATCGTGATAATGATGTCTATAACATTAACAAGAAATCTAAACCCAATAATGTAAACCACACTTACTTATGGCATTGTCGTCTTGGCCATATAAATGAGAAACGCATTTTTAAACTCCACAAAGATGGATTTTTAGACTCACATGATTATGAATCATATGAGACATGCGAATCTTGTTTACTTGGCAAGATGACCAAGGACCCATTTACCAAAACCGGTGAAAGGGCGGGAGACTTATTAGGACTCATACATACCGATGTATGTGGGCACATGAGTAAGCGATGCTAGGGAGGATTTCGGTACTTCATAACATTTAATGATGATTATAGTAGATTTGGATATGTTTATCTAATGAAACATAAAAGTGAATTGTTTGAGATATTTTGAATATTTCAAAATGAGGTGCAAAATCAACTTGGCAAAACTATTAAAGTGCTTCGATCCGATCGAGGTAGTGAATATTTGAGCCAAGAATTTGTGATCATCTTAAGAGTTGTGGAATCGCTTTGAACTCTCTCCACCCGAAACACCACAATGGAATGGTGTGTGCGAGAGGAGGAATAGAACTTTGTTGAAGGAAGTAATGTTCAATTTTTTGGACAAAAAATGTAGTAGTATTTTTTGTTTATTCATTTTGAGTTGAAAGTAATATTCATTTTTTAAATGAAGGAAATAATTTTGTTACATAAGTTAAATTTTTAAAGTATTTATTTGAGATGGAAAAAATAATATTTTCTTTTAATTTTCTTTATTAAAATATAATTTTTATATTTTTATTTTGTAATTTAAAGCGAGACGGAGAAGTAGTATTGTGGTTAGTGGCCCCGGAATGAATGATACTTAGAACTCACTATTTCAAGTAGTGAGTTCAAATTTAAGTTTTTTTTTTTTTTAATATCAAAATTTAAACTCGATACACCGTTCATCGAGTTTAAACGAAAAAAAATTTATAAACTTGCTATGCCGTGTATTGAATTTCAAAAAAAGAGTTACTTTGATTAATAGTTTGGAAGGATTATTATTTTGTGATATATTTTTTTAAAGGGAATATTTTGAGAAAAAAACCAATATTCTAGTATACATTTTGGTGCAAACCCTTCTACTATTTTTGACCCTAATTGAATATCTCTTTTTTTTTTCCAAAACTTTTGCTCATAAATAAATACTCCCTCCGTCCCAGACCATGGGTATATGGGGTGGATTTCACGCTTCTTAAGAAATTTAAAAAAAATGAATAAAAGTTAAATGTGGAATAGGAAATAGTAATTAAATGTGTGGTAGGGAATAGGAGAGAGAATGTAAAAGTTAAATGTGTGGTAGGGAATAGGAGAGAGAATGTAAAAGTTAAAAATATTTAATAGGAGAGAGAATAAGTGGGAGGAATAGTAAGTTAATGATTGGTTTTTTTGTAAATATGTTAACTTTATAAGGGTATAATGAACGATTTTTTTGTAAATATATGGAGATGATAAGGGTATAAATATATGGAAAACTTTCCATTTAAGAAAATGAACTCTTGATCTGGAACGAACCAAAAGGGAAAGATGAACCCTTGATCTGGGTCGGAGGGAGTATAATTATTGCAAATCTCTTCCTTTGCCAACACCATGTGCTAATTTATACGATGAATAATGTTTTGGATTAAATTTTAGCTTGAAATTTGTGCTTTAAACACTAATGAAGATTCATTTAGAGACAAAGAATTAACGTAAAATCTAGGGAGAAACGCGTTTCTCCATAAGTTATGGAGAAACGGGTTACGGGTATTCAGAACCTTTTGAAAGGATATCCAGAAACTTTTTGTATTGGGCATGACCTTGTCCCATGGTAACTTCTGGATATCGATCTCAAAGGTTACGGATATCCGTAACCCTTTGAAAGGATATCCGTGAAGCTTATGAAAGTGATACCCGAAACCTTTAAAATGATATCCGTAAACTTTCAAAATGTTTCTGGATATTCATTTGATGATTTCGATATACATTGAAGGTTTCGATATCTAGAAACCTTCAATAAGCAATTTCTGGTCTTGGCCTTGAATTTGACTTCAAATCTATTTTTTCTGGATATCCGCCCAAAGGCTTCTGGATATCCGTTCCAAAGCTTCTGGATATCCAGAACCCTTTGAGACTGATATCCAGAAATTTTCTTCTGGTTATCAAACGTATAGCTTCTGGCTATTAAAAACGCGTTTCTCCATAGTTATGGAGAAACGCGTTTCTCAGCAGACCTACTCAAGAATTAATTAGTAGATTTTGCTACATTTGACCATTAAGAAAGGGTAGCCTTGCATTTTACACTCCCCCTCAATTAATAAATGTCATAATTTTTAATTTTTTTGTTTGAAAATTAATATTGTGTTTCTAAATAAATAAATAAATTTAGTGTAATTTTAAAAATTGTATAAGCAATATACAAATTAGTAAATTATATTTTTTGAAAATGTTTAATAAGTTAAATACGATATTTAGTTGGCCAACGGACCCTAGGGCCCCTGAGCCCAGATTAAAGCCCAATTTAAACCATGTGAGATACTTATTCCCCTAGACACCCCTCACTTGAAAAAACTTAAACTCCTTCCAGCCCGTCTCTCTCTCCTCCAGCTGCCTCTCTTTTTTTTTCCTCCAAAAACTTTAATCTACAATATATTAAGATCTAGAAGTCGAAAAAAAAATCTAAGACCACCGTTTTACTCGTATCGTCGAGACGAATCAAACTAGTAGTACTAACATATATTTTGATGCAAATTAATGAGATTATTAAACTTGTATATTAAACTTTTCGTTCTTAGTTCATGCAAATTAGTTGGTATTTTGGGGTCTAGGTCTAATCTGCCTGCTATCAATCAAAGCCCAAGAGCTACTGCATATGCAATAGTTACAAGCTGAAGCGTAAAAGGAAAAAGTCTTATAAGTTACTTATAAGACTTATTAATAAGTCTTATATGTAACATATAAGAATTTTTTTTAAAAAAAATTATAAGTAACTTATAAGACTTTTTAAAAAGTCTTATACGTTACTTATAAGACTTATTTGAACATTGAGAACTATGTTGTAAAAAAGTCTTATAAGTAGTAACTTATAAGACTTTTTTTAATAAGTCTTTTTACTTATAAGACTTTTTAAAAAGTCTTATAAGTTACTTATAAGACCTATTTGAACATTGAAAACCGTGTTGTAAAAAAGTATTATAAGTAGTACTTATAAGACTTTTTAATAAGTCTTATAAGTTACTTATAAGACCTATTTGAACATTGAAAACCGTGTTGTAAAAAAGTCTTATAAGTAGTAACTTATAAGACTTTTTTTAATAAGTCTTTTTACTTATAAGACTTATTAAAAAAGTCTTATAAATTACTTATAAGACTTATTAATAAGTCTTATAAGTAACATATAAGACTTTTTTAAAAAGTCTTATAAGTAACAAAAAAACCTAAATTTATATAAGTTATTTATAAGACTTATAAAAAAAGTCTTATAAGTTACTTATAAGACTTATTAATAAATCTTATATGTAACATGTAAGACTTTTTAAAAAAGTCTTTATATAAGTTATTTATAAGACTTTTAAAAAGTCTTATAAGTAACTTATAAGACTTTTTTAAAGTCTTATAAGTTACTTATAAGACTTTTTTAAAAAGTCTTATAAGTAACAAAAAACAAGTTATAAATTTTCATTAAATTTATAACTTGGGAGGGGGAGTCGAGGAGGATTTGACGTTCCAAAAGTCATGTGGTAATTACCGATGTAAATAAAATCTGAACACAAGGGCCCTCGGGAAATTTTTCCGTTTGGAAACTCGGGAGCAAGTGACTGGTAATTACCGATGTAAATAATGAACAGAATACGCGATATAAAGATTCATTTCCAGAATCGGTGATAGAAATCAAAGATTTGACGTTCCAAAAGTCATGTGGGTAGAGCGATATGTGGTCCGGTTATTTACCGATTTGTTCGTCGTTTCTTTTATGATGATTCCGACATACTTTCCGATTTCTCATCCTCCGATTCCACCGCTCTCTTCTCCGTCGCCGATCGGTACTTCCCTATTTGTTTTTCACCACTAACCGAAATTGAATGATTCTCGATTCGAGATTGTAAATTAATTGTTTTGTCGAGTGGAGAAACTATATGGAGGCAAAGCCTACGTAGGGCTTCAAATTCCAGGACGTTGATTAGGTTCCGTCGAGAATATTGATTTGGTTCTCCTCACTAAAGGGTACTAAAGGGTATCCTTTAGTGATTGAGACTTGTAAGCGAGTGTGAGTGCACGTGCCGGAGAAGGGGGAGAAGATCCGGAGAAAAGACGAAGGGAAGAAAGGAGAAACACCGTCGTCGGAGTTCGCCGGAGGTCGCCGGTCGGAGATGGTTGGGAGAGAGAAAACTTTTACTGTGTCTGTGAGAGAGAGAGAGTAAAGAGATTAAAATGGGGAGAAGATAGGAAATGACGTGATGGGAGGAGGAGCCTAGGGGTGTCTAGGGAATTTGAATCTGAAAATAACTCTTTATTTGGGATTTATAAAAAAGTTTTCTTTAAGGGGAAAAAAATCTGGGGAGAGGGGCCTTAGGGGGATTTTTCCTATTTATTTTGATATAGAAGCGAAGATGAAGTACTCACTCGTCCTACTTCAATTGATACCAAATGTTTGAGTACAAAAATTAAGAAAAATTAGGAAAGTATTGTGAGTATAAAATATTTCGATTTTGGATAGTATTAAGTGAAGTAGGATGAAATAAAATGTAAATTGATATCAAGTAAAGTGAGTCGGACGGTTGTATGTTCTATTTAGAATTGTCGATCGTGGACAGCCGAGATTTTGGAATTGCGACGTGGGTGTGGGTGGAGACAGGCCAAATATTAGATGCCATCTTGATATGTTTGGTACTGATCCATTTCTCACAAAATTCATGTTTGACCAAACGACTCACATGTTCAGATTAGTGGGAGAGATTGATAATATTAATATTAATGGTCAAAGAAACACTAGCTCTTATTCTTCTAATTTGTAGTATTCACTTAATTGAATTTATTAAGAATAAAAGGAACAAGAAAGATGAGATGCGGAAGAATAATTTCCAAGAGTGACGTGCTGTGATAGATGTATATTTCGGCCAGGGGCGGAACTACATTATACTGAGAGGGGTCACTTGACCCCCCTCACTTTTTCATTTATTCCATTGTGGTCCTTTAACTTTTTGTGTAATTCTAAATTTTTCTCACTTTGACCTCCCTCAAAATTTATCATATCACCCCCTCAAAAAAAAAGTGTTTGTATTTTGTACTTCTTTTATCTCAAAATGAATATTTATTTTCTATTTTTTATTCCAAATGAAATGTCTATTTTCTGAAAACAATTACTCTCTTTGTCCCAAAATAAATGTCCAATTTTTTTTAAGAATAAAATTGAACCTTCATTTATGTCCGAGGTAGTAGTCCCTATCCGATATTTTTACAAACAAAAAATTTCACATTTTGTTATATACATATAAAACTAAAATTGTAAAATTTTTGGAATGTTCTTATATAAAAACATAGATATTGATTTTGGTTTGGAGGAAGTAGTATAAACATTTTATTCCCAAATTTTAAGACATTTAAACGAAAAAACTTAAAGTCAATACTTAAATTAGAGAATATATCACACTGCTCGACTACTTCTAACTCTATATTTACTTGAAGTTAATACTTAAACTAGAGATTTTGGTATGAATGAAGTGGTATAAACAGTTTATTCTGAAATCAAATTTTTTATTTGTTTGTCGTTGTTGAGGTAATTAAATTTTAACTCTATACAAACGCTCTTCTTTTCAGTATTATTGTTATTGAATCTATGACTATGGAATATGTTATATATGCAGTATTAAAGTTTTACATTTTCAATAGTGTGATTTTCACCTTTTTCGTTACTTCAAAGTTGACCCCCCTCACTAAAATTTCTAGATTCGCCACTGATTTCGGCAAAACTATAAAAAAAAAAATCGCCTACTTGGGTTCTCCAACATATTTCCTCGGTCTCATATCTAGGTGCACACTTTTACTTTTACACGTAAATTAAGAAGAGAGAATTATATTGAAAGTGTTGTGAGTGTGAAAGTAAAATAGAAGAGAGAATGAGTGGAGGGAATAGTAAATTATAATGGTGTTGTGAGTATAAAAATAATGTAGGAGAGAGAATGAGTGAAGGGAATAGTAAAGATTCTTTTCCATTTTAGAAAATGTGCACGTAGGTTTGGGACGCCCAAAATGGCAAAATGTGCACGTAGGTATGGGACGGAAGGAGTATAGGCTTGGCAACTGGGTCGGGTTAAGGCGAGTTAAACTGAATTACAGATTGAAGCGGGTAACGGGTTGACACGGATACTGTTACAAGGGTGTACAATTACAGAAATTATAAATACAATATAATTAACAAAACTGAAAATACAAAAAGGAGAAGTTGTTGAAATTTCTGCACAAGCCCAATGAAACCACTGTCTCCTTAAGACATATTCGATCCCTCATCGAGTGTGCTTGAGTTTGCTTGAATCACTTGTCTCCCAGGATAGAACGTGCGGATCGGGGGCACTTTGCACCTAAAGTTCTCGGCGAGTTGAATCGTGCTTGGACTAGATCACTTCTTCTAACAAATGCAAGCTAGGAGGCCAAGGGATGAATCAACAAGATGCAACAAGATAGAATGGAGGAGGATTGCAGAAAAAACAAAGTGTTTCTTTTCTGTTGTGATTTTCTCAAAGTTCTTTCAAGTGATTTCCAAAAGTTCTTCTCCCATTGTTGTTAACAAACAACAATATATAAACTCCAAACGTAAAATCTAGGGAGAAACGCGTTTCTCCATAAGTTATGGAGAAACGGGTTACGGGTATCCAGAACCTTTTGAAAGGATATCCAGAAACTTTTTGTATTGGCCATGACCTTGCCCATGATTACTTCTGGATATCAGTCTCAAAGGTTCTTGATATCCAGAACCCTTTGAAAGAATATCAAGAAGCTTATGAAAGTGATATCCAGAAACTTCAAAATGATATCCAGAAACTTTCAAAATGTTTCTGGATATTCATTTGATGGTTTCTGGATATACATTTGAAGGTTTCTGGATATCCAGAAACCTTCAATAAGCAATTTCTGGTCTTGACCTTGGATTTGGCTTCAAATCTATTTTTTCTGGATATCCGCCCAAAGGCTTCTGGATATTCGTTCCAAAGCTTCTGGATATCCAGAACCCTTTGAGACTGATATCCAGAAATTTTCTTCTGGTTATCAAACGTATAGCTTCTGGCTATTAAAAACGCGTTTCTCCATAGTTATGGAGAAACGCGTTTCTCAGCAGACCTACTCAACTCCAAAAGCCTTAGAAAATCAATATTGAATATTTGGATTTAATTTGAGATTAATAACAATTAACACGAAATTAAACTCCATTAAACTGAAAATATTAACCATTTTCAGTTTTGATATTCATTTCCATGTCTGTTACATTTTGAAAATCAAACAGTCATTAATGTCCAGGATCTGCTCGGCCGAGTCATATACCTTGCTTGGCCGAGCAAGATTTTTCAAAACTTTTTGCCACGATCTGCTCGGCCGAGCAAGACTTTTCAGAGACTTGATCCTTCTGTCATGCTATGCTCGGCCGAATCAAGCACCATGCTCGCCCGAGCAGATCAATCAAAGTCAATACTAATTTTGATTTACAAAATCAAAATTCATTAGCAAAATGTGGACCACATATTTTGAGCATTCACATTTAATACATCCAAAAACCATTTTGGACAATTAAATATTTTATTTCACAACCGCAAACCCAATTAAGTAATTTAACAAAATTACCCTTTAGAAATTAATCCATTAATTTCCTTCAAAATACATTATTTTTCCAACAATCCCCCATATGAAGAAAATTCATGAGGATAGGTGATAAAGTCCGGCAGTCGAAAACCTGCATAGGATAGGTAGGGGTTTGCCCTTTGAACCTTCCCTTGTAAAAGCATATTTACTCTACTCGCTAATCAGTAGACGCGATGTCCTTGAACTGCTAGCTTTTTGTGTAGCCGATCATATACTTTACACAGGTATCTCCCTAACACAATTCAGCTCTCATAGTTGTGTCCATTCATGGCCCTAGATCAAAATGCCTGGTTCTGTGAGAAGGTCTAAGAATTGAGCCTCACACAATTCTCCTCGAAGCGGCATCTACTTCTTTCTCACATAGGTGATTCTTTTAAGTAACCCATTTTACTTCACATAAGAATCATTAAAAGTCATAGGCTTAACCTCATTCATCTCGGGATGCCACTTTAAGGAATGAGTATAGGGTTGACCCCCACAGTGACGCTACAAGTCTTTTAACAGTTAGGTTGTCCCTTTGAACCTAGATCTTGGAATCTCCAGTCAACTAGATTGGGTTTTTCGCTGTGTTTAACTTCTCAAGAGGCTTTAATCCCATTCCCAATGTCAACCTTGCAACTATCTCTTTACTTAACCCTTTGGTTAGCGGATCCGCCAAATTATCATTTGACCTTACATAGTCAATAGATATGGTGCCAGTTGCAAGTAGTTGTTTAATGGTATTATGTCTTCGACGTATATGTCTAGACTTGTCATTATACATATGAATTTGTGCCCTACCAATTGCAGATTGGCTATCGCAATGTATACTTAGAAAATTTCCATGATATAGCTGCCCCTGCTAATGTGAATAAATATCCACTTGTAGACCTTGAGTCTTTGATATCTGATATCCAATTAGCATCACTATATCCTTCTATCACAGCTGGATGTCTAGTGTAATGTAATCCAATCACGAGTATATCTTAAGTACCTTAGTATTCTTACTATACCCTTCCAATGATTTGTTCCAGGATTTCTTGTGTACCGGCTTAACTTGCTAACGGTATAAGCAATATCCGGCCTAGTACAACTCATCAAGTACATTAGACTTCCGATGATCCTCGAATACTCTAATTGAGACACCGGTTCATCTCTATTCTTTGATAGATGAATATTTGGGTCGATTGGAGTACTCGCTATTCCATTGTCATCCTTGCTAAATTTCTCAAGCCATATCTTTCATGTCAAACTTCAAATTCAACATGTCTTTCGTGGATTTGATCATCTTATCACAACTCCCTATGATAAGCATGTCGTCTACATAAAGACACAAAATGACATAGCCATTTTCCGTGGTTTTAGTATAGACACATTTGACACACTCATTTATTTTAAATCCACTTTGCATCATAGCATTATCAAATTTCTGATGCCACTGTTTTGGTGCTTGTTTCAAGCCATACAATGACTTTACTAATTTGCACACCTTCTTTTCTTGTCCACGCGCAACAAACCCCTAGGGTTGTTTCATGTAAATCTCCTCTTCTAAATCTCCATTTAGAAATGCTGTTTTTACATCCATTTGATGTATTTCAAGATTTCTCAATGCGGCAATTGCAAGTACAACTCTTATTGATGTTATTCTCATGACGGGAGAATACGTGTCAAAATAGTCTAGGCCTTCTTTCTGTCTGTAACCTTTAATTACAAGTCGGGCCTTGTACTTATCAATTGTTCCATCCGCTTTCATTTTCCTTTTGAAAATCCACCTATATCCTAATAGTTTACTTCCCGGAGGAAGGTCCACTAGTTCTCATGTGTTATTTTGTAAAATGGAATCAATTTCACTTTTAATTGCTTCCTTCCACAAAGGTCCTTCCGAAGAGCTAACGGCTTCTTTGTAACTTTGTGGTTCACTTTCTACCATATAGGTTAGAAAGTCCGGACCATAGGATTTTTCAATCCTAGCTCTTTTGCTCCGTCGAGGTTCTACCTCTTCTTCTTCACTTTTATCTTGAACGTGTTCTTCATCTATTGAATCTATAATCCTAGTCGATGAGCTTGCCTCATTTCTTGACTTACACGGGAATATATTCTCAAAGAAAGATACGTTCACAGATTCCATTATAGTATTTTTGTGTATAGCATCAATTTTCGACTCATACACAAGAAATCTATAAGCACTACTGTTATGTGCATATCCAATAAATATGCAATTAACAGTTTTAGGTCCAATTTTCACCTTTTTAGGAGGAGGTATGACTACCTTTGCAAGACACCCCCACACTCTCAAGTGTTTATAACTTGGCATTCTTCCATGCCATAGTTCATAAGGAGTTTTGTCTTGTTTCTTTCGGGGTATTTTGTTTAACACGTAGTTAGCCGACAACACGGCTTCCCCCCATATGTTATCCGGTAATCCCGAACTCAATAACATGGCATTCATCATTTCTTTCAATGTCCGATTTTTCCTTTCGGCAACACCGTTTTGTTGGGGTGTATAAGGTGCGAGGTTATATGTTTAATTCCACTTTGAGCACATATTGCTTCAAATGGAGATTCATATTCACCCCCTTTATCACTTTTTAGCACCTTAATTTTCCGGTTTAATTGATTCTCAACTTCATTTTTATAGAGAGTAAACTTCTCTATAGCTTCATCTTTACTTTTTAGAAGATACACATAGCAATACTTTGTGCCATCATCTACAAAAGTCATGAAGTACTTATTGCCGCCCCGTGATTGTGTTGATTTAAAGTCACATAAGTCCGTGTGAACCAATTCAAGTGGTTCACTATGTCTTTCAACTGAAGGGAATGACTTTCTTGTTAATTTTGCTTCTACACAAATTTCACATTTTTGTTTACAATCAACTTTAAACTTTGGAATAGAATTTGCTTTTGTCAAACGACGTATAGAATCAAAATTAACATGACCAAGTCTACCACGCCACAAATTAGATGACTCAAGCAAGTAAACGGAAGAGATACTCATATCATTAGCTTTAGCTTTCACAACCATTACACTTAACTTGAATAGGCCATCATTGACATAGCCTTTACCCACAAACATTCCACTCTTAGACAAAGTGACTACATTGGACTCAAACGCAATACGAAATCCATGCTTTATCAAAAGCGATCCGGACATCAAGTTCTTCCGGATGTCGGACACATAAAGCACGTTATTGAGAGTCAACTCCTTCCCGGATGTCATCTTCAAAACCACTTTTCCTTCTCCTTTGATCTCGGAGGTGCCTGAATTCCCCATGAATAGCTTCTCGCCATCTTTAGCAACAAAAGTACTAAACATGTCTCTATTGGAGCACACATGTCTAGTAGCACCGGTGTCAATCCACCATTTATTTGGGTTTGAACCCACCAAATTCACCTCGAAAACCACAGCTGTGAGGTGCATCTCGGACACGTCCCTAGCAATGCCTTCCACCATGTTTGCTTCACGAGCCTTCTTGGGCAACTTGCAAGCATGAGCCTTGTGGCCTTCACCGCCACAATTGTAACAAGTTCCTAAGAACTTCTTCTTGGAAACACCACCTTTCGGTCCCAAGTGGGAATTCTTGGAAGTTGTCACAACCTTCCCTTTTCCCTTTCCAAACCTTTTGCCTTTGGAGCTTTCACCATGCTCCACCATATTGGCCTTAGCCACACTAGAAACAAACTTTTTCTTTGCGGCTCTATTGTTCTCTTCAATACTCAAACGAAGGGTTATCCATTCCACATCCATTTCCTTTCACTTATGCTTAAGGTAGTTCTTGAAATCATTCCAAGATGGAGGCAATTTTTCAATGATTGCAGCCACTTGGAAGCTTTCACTTATGATCATACCCTCGGCATGAATCTCGTGCAAAATAGTTTAAAACTCATCCACTTGAGATTTCACACTCTTGTTGTCCACCATCTTAAAATCAAGAAAACGGGCAACAATGAACTTCTTTGTTCCCGCATCCTCAATCTTATATTTGTGGTCCAACGACCCCCACAATTCCTTTGCAGATTTTTTCTCATTAAACACGTTATAGAGAGAATCTGAAAGCGAATTAAGGATATAATTTATGCACAAGTATTTCCCATGCTTCCATGTTTCAACCGCAGCCAAGGTTGTAACATCCATTTCTCCTTCACTCACCTTTGGCATATCATCTTTCAGATATTTTGCCAAGTGCAAGGTAGTGAGGTAGAAAAGCATCTTTTGTTGCCAACGCTTAAAGTCGTGGCCAACAAACTTCTCGGGTTTTTCCGCATGAGGGGTCGTGATATGGATCGTATGTCGAGCCACTTGTGTTTTCAGTTTGGGGATTAGTTTGGGGTCCAGTTTGGGATCCAATTTGGGTCTCCACGGTGTTGTTGTTAGTCGCCATCTGAAACACAACAACTAAGTTAGTATTTTCTGTTTTTCAAAACTGTAATCGACTCCCTCGATTATGGATATGTCGTAAGATTGTTACAAGGGTGTACAATTATAGAAATTATAAATACAATATAATTAACAAAACTGAAAATACAAAAAGGAGAAGTTGTTGAAATTTCTGCACGAGCCCAATGAAACCACTGTCTCCTTAAGACATATTTGATCCCTCACCGAGTGTGCTTGAGTTTGCTTGGATCGCTTGTCTCCCAGGATAGAACGTGCGGACCAGGGGCACTTTGCACCTAAAGTTCCCGGCGAGTTGAATCGTGCTTGGACTAGATCACCTCTTCTAACAAATGCAAGCTAGGAGGCCAAGGGATGAATCAACAAGATGCAATAAGATAGAATGGAGGATGATTGCAGAAAAAACCAAGTGTTTCTTTTCTGTTGTGATTTTCTCAAAGTTCTTCCAAGTGATTTCCAAAAGTTCTTCTCCCATTGTTGTTAACAAACAACAATATATAAACTCCAAAAGCCTTAGAAAATCAATATTGAATATTTGGATTTAATTTGAGATTAATAACAATTAACCCGAAATTAAACTCCATTAAACTGAAAATATTAACCATTTTCAGTTTTGATATTCATTTCCATGGCTGTTACATTTTGAAAATCAAACAGTCATTAATGTCCAGGATCTGCTCGACCGAGTCATATACCTTGCTCGGTCGAGCAAGGTTTTCCAAAACTTTTTGCCACGATCTGCTCGGCCGAGCAAGGCATATGCCTCGGCCGAGCAAGACTTTCCAGAGACTTGATCCTTCTGCCATGCTATGCTCGGTCGAGTCAAGCACTATGCTCGGCCGAGCAGATCAATCAAAGTCAATACTAATTTTGATTTACAAAATCAAAATTCATTAGCAAAATGTGGACCACATATTTTGAGCATTCAAATTTAATACATCCAAAAACTATTTTGGACAATTAAATATTTTATTTCACAACCACAAACCCAATTAAGTAATTTGACAAAATTACCCTTTAGAAATTAAACCATTAATTTCCTTCAAAACACATTATTTTTCCAACAGATACAACTCGTCTCAACCGTTTACACGTCCAAATGATATACGTGTCAAGCCGAACTTGATGCGAGATGTTGAGGCTATCTGAAGCCGAAATTGATGGATATATTTTTACACTTCCAATTGATATACGTTTCAAGCTAGTTTAATGCTCAACCTTTGGGGTTGTTAGTGTTTTAATGTGCTTTTTAGCATTCTATAAATACATGGTAAAAGAAGAAAAATGTCGTGATTTGTGGGATTTAGAGGTATTTACCAAAGGTTGGTATCAGTTGTACAAGTCAGGTGTAAAAGGATCACGGAGGAATTATAAAAAAGTGAAGGACTAGCCTGGAGTGATGGGGAGCGTCCGCACCCAACATGGGGGAGTGTCCGCTTCCATAATGCCAAAACACCATAAAGTTCCTGAAATTGGGGAGCGGACGCTCCAATTCCATAAAGTTCCTGGAATTGGGGAGCGTACGCTCCCAAGGAAGGGGAGCGTCCGCTCCCAAACCCGTTCAGCAAATTCCAGTTTCCTTTTCCTTCAAATAAGGCAATATCAAAAGTTTCAAATCGATGACGTTATAAAGATTTAACAACTCGTTAAAATTTTAACAAGTCTATATCTTTTCTACCATTGACCCTTTAACTTCAGCTTCATTTTTTTAAAATCAACCCACCTCTACCTTCCACCCTCATCTCCTCCAAGTTCGCCCACCTCCACTTTTTGGCACTTTCCCCACCCTCTATTACCACCCCATCTTCTTCCCCTTCCTCGTATGAATCCAGCTTGTCCGTGACTTCACTTCTATCTTCCATCAACTCCCACTCCCTCTCTCTTCCCAACCAGCATCCCTCCCTCTTCCCAACCCACCATCACCTCCATCTTACGCCTTCAAAAATCTGAATTTACAAAAATCTAGGTGTTCAAAAATTGGGCTTTCAAAAATCTGAGATCTCTCAAAATTAAAATCCCATTTAAATTAGTTAACAGGTTTTGAATTCAATTTCCCTGAGAAATTGCAGATTATAAATCTTTCTTTATTGTTATTATTGGTATTTTTGTAACATCCAACTCATTTGCATATCATTTCATGCATTGCATTATTTTTATGATTTATTTGTGTTAGTTTTTAATACTTTAATGACTTATTTGATCTATTAATATGATAATAAATTAAATTGAGTTAGTTAATGACCAATTGAAACTAATAGGAGTTAATTAGTTGATTTAGTATTTATTGATATTTAATTAAAAATATATGAAAAGTAATAAGGAGCTAAAGTGTCAAAGTTGAAATTTTAGGATTTTAGTTGCAATAAATTAATGTTGGAGGTGCTTATATGAAACTTTTATAATTATAAAACCCATTCTTGTTGCTTTGGAACTCTCTGACGTCTCCTTTGTTCCTCTGTTCCTTCCTCCGTGTTCCTCCATCCCAGTTTTCTAACCCTAGTTTCATTACAACTTTCAATCTAAAACTCCTTTCTCCAATCCGATTGCATCATCGCACTGCGGGAGCTGAATAGATCATTTCTACCCGATTAGATTTGAATTTCTTCCATTTAATTTCAATAGTAGGTAAGTTACTATCCCCTTTTTAATTATAGCAATATTCATACATGCTATGTATGATGATTTTACTGCAAAATATTGACTAGTGGATAGTAATAATATTGTTATAAATTTTGTTAATGTAAAATTATATTGACACAAATAATTGTTATTATTTTTAGTGATAGTATTTTTGCGACGGTACAGTGGCGATACCAAAACTAATAATTATGACCCAAAATTAATAAAATATCAAATGAGATCGTATGGGGTGTAATAAAATTACCCGAGTCATTTAATAAGTTCCTAAAATAAACAAGGAACTATAAAAGTTATAATTACAATATAATAATATTGTGACTGGAAAACCTTAAAATTAAGTACATGACACATTATGTGGCTTGGTTTTGATTTGTATTCGCAAATATTGCGTAAATGTGATTGTGGAACAAATGATAACATTGTTGGTTCATGAAAGGTCCACTACTTTTGGGACCTAATGTGATATAGTTATGTCAAGTAAATACTACTTGTGCATTTTATTTGAGTCCAGGTTGCTTACGTGTTTGGGGGCATGATGACGTTCGGTTATTGCGAGGGATGGGGCTACGTAATAACTGAGGGCCATCATATCTGTGTCCATCACCCCTACTAGTGGCCATAGTAGGGGAATAGCTCCCACTGTTATAGCAATACGCGTGACTTTGGCTAGCTCTATATCGGGAGATTTCGGGTTGTAGGGACTGGAATCCACTCGATTTTGTACTGAATACTAGATCATTATTGTACTGCAACAGCAGCATTCAGATTGATATCTGTACTGTGACAGCAACACAGACATCAGCAACAAAAGTTCTGAAATGATAAGGAGAGATAAGGCTGGAGAAGACAATCGGAGGAAGAACCTCGATCACATATCCTTTGTTATGTGTTTACTACAGTATTATGTGATGCATGATGAGTGGAATAATCTCTCATTTACGTGTTTTGTGTTCATTGATGATAGCATTACTTATTAAGAATGCTATGTTATTATTATACTTATTTATGCATGATAGCATGTCCTGTAGTTACATTAGTAACTTACTGAGTTTTGACTCACCCCGTTTCCTTGTTTATTTGTTTTTCTTAGATCACAAGCGAGCTTAGTGAGGCACGACTTAGCGGGGATCTCGGAGCAGGCTATTGCTCTTTTGGGTAGTTACTGTACATAGCTTTTATGTATTTATGTTTCTGAGGACGATGGTTTGTACTGAGTTACTTAAACTATGTATTTTGGGTAGCCATATATAATGTCTATCTTGGGGAGTATGTTGTATTTTGGTGTCGGCATGTGTGGCCAGGCCTGTATAGAGTTATGTATAACTCTAGTCATTTCAGGTTTGTCAGTAAATGCAGTTAGCCTGTGACGTTAGTTGGTATTGTTGTGTTTTTTAGTCAGTTTGGCTCGTGTTTTATATAGGTTTATAAGCAGGTTTATGGTGCTAAGTTGAAATTATAGCAGGGGTTACGCACCTGGTTCGGGTTCCATAGAGGACCTCAGAACTGAGGGTTGCGACAGTTGGTATCAGAGCATTGGTTAGCTCTTAGCCTGGATAGGGTCTATGGCCTACGTGGGTTGGTTCATGTGTTGTGTTATTAACGTCGAGTGTTTATTTACAGGTGTAGATGGATAGGTCTGCGTAGGAGTGTAAACGGTTCGGTTTGGGCCAATTTACGGACCGAACCACTAGTCATCGGTTTGGAAAAATCTCAAACCGAACTGGACCATGAAAAAATTTAAACCGAACTGAACCAAACCGCCATGGTTTGGTTCGGTTTGGTTCGAACCGCGGTTTAAACCACAATTCAAACTACGGTTCAAACCATGAAATAGAACATTGCTTAAATCATTAATTAGAACATGGTTTCAAACTACACAATTCATTGTGATGTTTGTTTAGATTTTCCAAACATAACATACATAAGAGATTCAGTATTTAAACACAACTTGAAATTGTGTTTCAATATTTATCATAACAACATGCCATTTGAGTACTTGTAATGGTATGTGCTAAAGAGTGAATTAACATTATTACAAGAAAATTAACCAAAAGAAAAAAGGGTTATGGGCTAAAACCCATGAATAGAATTAGGGGTTTTCAAATCTAAATGTAAGGTGAAAATGAAAGATATACATATCTACGGTTAATATTGAACGGTTTGGTGGTTGGTTTATTGGTTCGGTTTGGTGGTTCGGTCTCGCGGTTTCGAACCGTGGTTTGGAGGTCCAAACCGCGGACCAAACCAAACCACACGGTTTGACATTTTTTGGAACTGAACCAAACCACGATTACTTGAAAACCGAACTAAACCGCATGGTTTGGTTTGGTTCAATTTCGAACCGCGGTTTAAATCGAACCACTTACACCCCTAGGTCTGAGGGAGCTGGCAGTAGTAATCAGCAACTTGAAAATCCTCGTGCAGAAATGGTTGGTGGACAAAATAATGATATGAGAAACATGTTGCAGTTGTTAGCCAGGATGATAGATAATTAAAATAGGCAAGGTAATGTAGGACAAGCACAACCAGAACACCAGCGAGTGGATATGGAAGTTGATTATACCATACGTCTTGAGAAGTTCCTGAAAATGAAACCTCCCAGCTTTGATGGGGAACCGGATGTTGAGAAGGCTGAAAGCTGGATAGAGAGTATTGAGAAAATATTTAAAGCCTTGAGATGCACATAAGATGAGAAAGTAACATTTGCCACTTTCAAGTTAAAAATGGCTGCAGAACATTGGTGGAAATCTCTGTTCTAAAAGACCCCGCCTAAGGGTGCCTAGGCCCCGCCTAGGCGCTAGGCCCCTCTCCAACGCCTAGTTCTAAGCCCCGCCTAGGTCCTGACTAATCCCGACTAATCTCGATTAGTCCCTGACTAGTCCCCGCCTAGGCGCTAGGCCCGGCTCTGCCGCCTAGCATCCGCCTAGCGCTTTTTAGAACCTTGGTGGAAATATTTATCTAATAGTTGGGAACAGGAAGGAATAGCGCAGACTTGGGAGAATTTTTGAAAGATTTCAAGTCACAGTTTATTCCAACAGTGGTACAAGATCGTAAAGAGATAGAGTTCCTAAATTTAGAACAGGGGAGCATGACAGTGGGACAGTATTCAGCAAAGTTCAGAGAGTTAGCAAGGTATTGTAGTCACTTGGTTCCAAATGAAACAAAGAAATCTCAAAGGTTTATAAAGGGCTTGAAGACATAATACAGGAAGCAACTTCTTTCTCTTAAGCTTACTAGTTATCGATAAGCAGTTGATAGAGCTTATAAAATTGAAAGTGATATTGAAGAGCATAAGATTAAGCAGGGAACAACAGTGACAGGTCACCAGTCTTGGTGTGCTTCAGAGCGAGTACAGAGTTCAGGTACAAAAAGTGGTGGTTCTAATCATCAAGGTGGTCGATTTCGACAGCAATAAGAAGGTAAAGGAAGTGTTTCTGCTAGTTCAAAGGGATCAATTCAAGGTCCAAAGAACACAAAGATGGTTTGTAGTCACTATTTGAAAGAAGGTCATACAGAAGATAGATGTTGGGGTAAACAGGGTAAATGCCTAGGTTGTGATGAAATTGGTCATTACAGAAGGGATTGTCCAAAAATTCAAGGAAGGCAACCAGAAAGAGCTGGACAACAGGCTTCAGGGGTTATGAGGGATAGTGAGGGTAGGCCTAAGGTTCAGGGTCGTGTGTTTGCTATTGACCAGCACGGGGTGACTGAGTCTTCGGTAGTGATAGGAGGTACTATTTTTCTTTATAGTACGAGAGCGCGAGTTCTTATAGACCCAGGCTCATATCATTCCTATGTTGCAGCTCATTTTGTGTCACATTTTCATATTTGTCCTGATTCATTGCCTTATGTGTTAGAAGTATCTTCTCCATTAGGAGATTGCATGTTAGCTACTGATGTTTATAGGAAATGTGACATACTTTGGGTGACCACACCTTATATGTTGACCTAGTTGCGTTACCAATACGGGATTTTGATGTGATTCTTGGCATGGATTGGCTTTATATGCATCATGCATCTATTGATTGCCACCGAAAGGTAGTAACTTTTTCTATGCCTGGAACACCTGATTTTGTATTTGAGGGTGATAGAGTTGTGTGTGGCATTCATGTTATTTCTGCATTGAAAGCTAGAAAATTACTATGCCAAGATTGTGTCGGTTATCTTGCATGTGTTGTTGACAAGAATATACCAGTAGTGAAACTGGAGGATATTCCTATTGTTCGTGAGTTCCCAGATATATTTTCTACTGAGTATCGTATGCCACCTGATAGAGAACTTAAGTTATGTATTGAGTTGGTACCAGGTACTGCACCAATATCTAAAGCACCATACAGAATGGCGCCAGTCGAATTAAAAGAGTTGAAGACACAACTTCAGGAATTACTTGATAGAGGGTTCATCAGACCCAGTATGTCTCCGTGGGGTGCACCAGTACTGTTTGCAAAGAAGAAAGATGGTACTCTACATTTGTGTATTGATTATAGAGAGCTCAACCATGTAACAATAAAGAATAAATATCCGTTACCACATATTGATGACTTGTTTGATCAACTTCAGGGATCAGTAGTATACTCAAAGTTTGATTTGAGAAGTGGCTATCATCAATTAAAAATCCGATCTGAGGATATACCGAAGACTGCTTTTCGTACCAGGTATGGGCATTATGAATTTGTGGTTATGCCATTTGGGTTGAAAAATGCTCCAGCGGTATTCATGGACTTGATGAATCGTATCTTTAAACCATACTTGGATTGCTTTGTGGTTGTATTTATTGATGACATCTTGGTGTATTCTAAATCACGGACTGAGCATGAACAACATCTCAGAATTGCTTTAAATGTACTTTGAGAGAAACAACTGTTTGCAAAGTTATGTGCCTTCTGGTTAGAAGAAGTATCATTTCTGGGGCATGTGGTTTCAGCTACTGGTATTGCAGTTGATCCTTCAAAAGTGGAAGCAGTGGTAAATTGGAAAAGACCAACAACTGTGACAAAGATTCGTAGTTTCTTGGGATTGGTTGGATATTATCGGAGATTCATTCAGGGATTTTCCAAGATTGGTACACCATTAACTAACTTGACACAGAAAGCTACAACTTTTGTATGGACAGACAAATGTGAAGACAGTTTCCAAGAATTGAAACGACGATTGACAACGGCTCCAATATTAGCTTTACCTAGTGGATCTAATAATTTTATTGTCTACACAGATGCCTCTAAAGAAGGATTGGGTTGTGTATTGATGCAGAATGGAAAGGTAATTGCTTATGCTTCAAGAAAATTGACTCCTTATGAACATAATTATCCTACTCATAACTTGGAATTGGATGTGATCATATTTGCATTACACAAATGGAGACATTATTTATATGGGGATAAGTTTGAAGTGTTCACAGACCATAAGAGCTTGAAATATTTATTTTCTCAGAAAGAGATAATTATGAGACAACGCAGATGGATGGAGAAACTGAAAGATCATGACTGTACAATTTCATATCATCCTGAAAAGGCAAATGTGGTAGCAGATGCACTGAGTAGGAAGACTTATGTTTCATGTTTAATGGTACGTGAATGGAAAATGTTAGAGGGTTTGAGAGATTGGAGTCCCTGTGAGTCGAGACATAGGGTGATTATTGCGAATGTGAAAGCTACACCAGTCTTATTTCAACAGATCAAGGAAGCTCAAGTGAATGATTCTGAACTACAAAAGATCATTAGTGGAATGAATGATGGTAAACAACCTAATTTTCCTTGGATAATGATGGAATCTTAACTTTTCGTGGCAGAGTATGTATTCCAGCAGATAGTGGAATTAAACAACAGGTACTTGAAGAGGCTCACAAGACAAAGTATACTGTTCATCCCGGTAGCACAAAAATGTACCAAGATTTGAGGAAACGCTTCTGGTGGAACAACATGAAAAGGGAATTTGCTGAGTATGTGGCTAAATGCTTGACTTGTCAACAGGTAAAAGTAGAACATCAGCGTCCAGCAGGTTTGTTATAACCTTTGGAGATTCCAGAGTGGAAATGAGAACTTATCACAATGGATTTTGTGACTGGGTTACCACATACCCGGTGAGGCCATGATGTTGTTTGGGTCATAGTTGATTGACTAACCAATTCAGCTCATTTTTTACCTATTTCGATGAAATACTCATTACCTCAGTTTTCTTCTTTATATGTTCAGGAGATATTACGACTTCATGGAGTTCCTGTGACTATTGTATCTAATAGGGATCCTCGATTTACATCCCGATTTTGTGACTGCGGCAATCTTCTTTGGCACCCATTCAATGGAGTTCACACTGTTGTTGTTCGGAAAAGGGTTTCTGACTGTATTAGGTCCACGGGGACGCTCCAACTTTCCTTCCTCTATCAAATTCTGAATTTTGTACCGTAACCCCACGCAGTTGTCGGTGGTATGGCCATGATACTGATGGAAGGCGCAGTACTTGCTCTTGTCAGCGTTGACTACGGGATTCTTGGGTTTGTAGTTTGCAACGGGTTTGAGGAGGCCTTCCTTGATCAACCCTTCCAGCATCTTACTCAGTGGCATGTCCAACTTGTCGAAGTGTACGGCAGGCTCTTCTGAGTGGAGTTGTTGCTTTGCGGGGCCCGGGTTTGTTGCTTGCTCTTGTCACGATGGATGTAGTTGACAGACGTATCTTTCCCTTTGCCGGGGGCCGGTGCGGGATTGAATGCAACTGGCGTCGGTATACGTATGGGCGTGCGGTAGCCAACTTTTCCTTGTGATCCTTCTCGAAGCTGCGAGCGGCATTGACCATGGCCGGAGATGCAGGAAGAAGTGATGGGCGATGAGAGTTTTGATGGACGGTCTTAAGCAGGACTTGAAGATCCACATCTGTTCATCCTTGGAGAGTGGCTCCATGATCTCGGAGAGTTTCCAACTCCACCTCTTGTAGAATTCTCAGACGCTTTCATCTGCTTTACGCTCGGTGGTGATTAAGTCCTCACGACTTGTTTCCCACTCTAAGTTGGATGCATGCCGCTCTAGGAAGATGTTGCTTGATCGATCCCAGTATGGCGGTCTGCGGGCTTGACCACTTAGGAACCATCGTAAGCGAACTCTTGAGCGTATCTTTGGAAGTGATCGGCCATTTCTTTGGATGGTTGCTCCTTTCGCTCATCATGCAGAAACGTAGGTGTCAACATGTGTTTGACGACATTCGGTTCTGTCGAATCGGTCCATCTCCGGCATTCTGAACTTGGCAGGGAGAGGCATGACCATTCCCGGATCTGTAGATCTGAGCGTTTCTTGCTTTGAGCTGCTCATGTTGGCTTTCAGGTCTTTCATCTGTTCGACCATCCAAGCTAAGGTTGGGTCCAGTGGTGGACTTTGAGGCTCGGCGTCGGGTGCTACCATGTGAGTGGTAGTGATTGGAGGTGGAAGGCTCGATACATGCGGATATATGAGGGCCTTTTCTGGACTGTATCGGGGTTTGTCCCCCGTGTTTTGGGATTCGTGTATAGGCAATGAGATGAACCCAGGAGGGTATTGGAGGATATTGGCATCTGTTTGAGATGGTCCAGCGGTGTGCTGGTTGTACTGAGTGATGGGAGTAGTACCGGCTTGGCCGTATATGACAGGGTTGCCCTGAGAGGTGGCAATGTGAAGCCTAGATCGGCTGTTTCCTTGGTTCGAAGGCATCCCGTAAGTTGGCGGGGGAGGAACCTGGTTGAAGGTTTGAGGAACTGGTTTCGGGGAATCGTCGTCCTCGATTATGATGAAAGTACCGTCTGACTGGGGGATAGCTGCTATACCTCGCTCATTCAGAAGCTATACCACGAAATTCTGCTGATCTTCTTCTGACTCTTATGAACCTCACAAGCCCGGATGGCTTCTTCCAATGTCATATCTGTTACCGGTGGCGGGGGTCCGTCCCCGTCACGATTTCTCGGTGAGCTAGACATGTCGGATATTACCGCCGAGGAGCGAGGGAACCGAAGAAGCTGTACGCCGTCAGCTGCTGTGACTACGGCGAGGCGGCGGCCGGAATCGAACCACTTTCTGCTCGCTGTAGGGAACGAAAGGCAGGGTTTAGGCTTCAGAAAGGTTATTTGGCTCAGGGTTTCGGGCTTGTGCAATGTGCATTTACCGATTAATGTTTACTTAAAACGCATTTTCTCATAGTCCTAATCGGTTGGAAAAGATCGTGTCTTCTTTTTCGCAACTAACCTAAGGCTCTAATCAGTGGATCTCGTCACTACGTTTATAAGCCCCTCGTTTCCATTTGTAGATCATCTTCTCAGGACGGACAATCCCGAGCGAGGGTCCTATAAGGCAAGCGAGTTCCATCGACAAAGGAAAAAGTGAACTTAAGGCTAGCTAACACGCAAACTTCCAACGTATGTGACACGCGGGCCACAGTCGAAGTCAATTTCCTTAAGTTAAGGCGGGGATCGTGCCAAAATTTCGGCATGACCTCTCCTGACTCGCTTGCGCGAGGGGCCTTAGCTTTTGGCGTTGGCCAAGTTGTGGCTGGCACGGTGCATACGGTGAGGGTTTGGTGACACGGTTTCGCATTGAACCATCGGGTATATTTTTCTGCAGAGCTCCGCGTCAAAGTCAAGGCTGAAAAGCTCAAGACTTCGGGTCGAGAACGACCTTTGGTCACAATCTTTCGAGCTTGACTCGTAATGGAACCCGGCATAAAAACATACACTTGGGCTTTATGACACATACTAAGCCAAAAACCAACCGGGGTCTTGGACGAAGTGTGACACAAGATTGCATGGCTTACACGGGCTAGGATGGGCTGTTTGGGACGACCCCGCGCGCGCTCGAAAGTTGTCTGACAGACCAACTGAGCTGCAAATGAACGGTCATCCCGGGTTACGGATCATAGTGTGCAGTGTACCGAGGCAGCAAGTGCACGTGAAGTGCGGTGTACCGAGGCAGCAAGTGTGAGTAGTATGCGGTCACTAAAATTCTTTTTCTGAGTAAAACAGAGATTTTGCAGAATGTGTCTTAAAGAATTTTATGCACAGTTCCAAAATGTAGCATGAAAATCAAGTATGAACGGGAATGCACGAACATGTTATGATTTTGAAAAAGACGATAATGCAAAACCTTTTGAAAAAAAACTGTTCGAGGTTTAAAGTAACACACGCACACAAAACCGAGGAAGGATAAACGAAAGTTTGACCCACGGAAGGCTTTTTGAAAACAATGATAGTTTTGAAAAAGTATCCAAGTCCCCAGCGGAGTCGCCAACTGAAATAACCCGGATTTTCGCGCGTGGCGAAAAGGCGGTTGTCTTTTGCGGAGGGTTGGTTTCTGAGACCTTGCTTTCGGGAAAGAGAGGAGTCGCCACGCGGTTTTGTATTTTGAGCCCAAACGTTGAAAAATGGCTTTTGATTGAAAATGGTGTCGTTTTTATTGGCAGCAAAAACTTAGGAAAAAGCTTTGAAAACGGGGTGTCGTTTTTATTGGTAGCAAAAATGAGGAAAAGGCTTTTTTGAGTACCAGAGATTGTTAGGTTCGGAGGTCACGTTACGTTTCGGGAAGAGTATTTTGATATCACCCAAAACGCCTCGTATGACGAGTCTTTCTACCTTTCTCGAAAATGTGTGCGTGTGTGTGTGTTTGCATTTTGAAATGGGGGATTGAATGACAAGCTTAATTGGTTTGAATGTCAAACGTTTGATTTTTGTGATTCTGTTTGAAAAGGCGAGCGTTTGAATGACAAACGTCGGTTTTGAAGTTTTTTAGGAAAAGTGGCGTGAGTGCTGATTTTAACTGTTTAACTTAAGTGTCAAATGTTGACTTTTAAGAAAAGAGCGTTTGAATGTCAAACGTCATCTTTTGAGTTTGAAGATGATCGTTTGGATGTCAAACATCATTTCGCGCATTTTGAAAGAGAGTTCGAATGTCGAACTCCGGTTTTGAACCGGACATTACATTGTTAGCGATTTTACGGGAAAAAGGCATTAAATGATATGAGATCAATGAATCGTTTTTGCGACTCGGACTTTGATAAGTAAATACTATCACGAGCCAAATGGCTCGGACTTGTAAATGACAGTATTTAAAGTGCGATATCGACGGGATCAAACGACCCGGAATTGTAAAGTACGATCGACGGGCCAAATAGCTCGTAATTGTAAAGTTGCGTAAAAGTAAATGACGATCGACGGATCAAACGATCCGGAATTTGTAAATGACATAAAAGTAAATGACGATCGACGGATCAAACGATCCGGAATTGTAAATGACATAAAAAGTAACGGAACGGGGCTGGAACGCCGTTTTAACCTGAGATTACTTCTCTTACGGGAAGAGAAGAGGATCAGGGACTAAAACGTATCGTACCCCGTTAGATGGTGATGTCTACATTTCAACAACATTCGTCTGAAACGGTTGTAGCGACTGGCGCGTAAACCAAGACGTAATGAGAGTTTAGGGAGAGAGAGCACTATCTATGGTTAGGGTTGGCTCCTTTGGCTCGGTGGGCGTATACGGGATACGAAAAGGTGTTTGGAATGGTGTTTCGATGTGGTGGGGGTTGTATTTGGTTGAAATATGGAGTTTTCACGCAAATCGAGGCGAAACGGGGGCTCGAGAGAGGGTGAAAGGGTTTGGGCCGTGGCTATGGTTGATTTTGGGTGAATTTTTGTTGTTGTCAAAATGTTTGACAACCCTCTGTATTTATAGGTGAAATTTACAAAAGAGTCCGGACGGACTTAGGCTGAATTCCAGGGGATTTTGTGAAATTTTGAAAATTGGAGGGACTTGCTGGCAATTCTGGATTGTCTGCAAAAGAGTTCGGCCGGAATTGGACTGCATACCAGGGATATTTTAGTCTTTTCATACTGAAATGTGATTGATGTTGACGAGGGAGCTGTGGCATGCGTGCCACATGTCCTGTGACTCACCAGGTTCATGGGATTTCGTACCATTATCCCTGGTTTTGTCCCTTTTTTAAATAACTGTCCGGAAAATGTCCGAAACGCCTCCGGAAAGTGCCGAAAAGTGCGTTTTTCAGGGAAAGCTGTACTTTTATGTGCGACGACGTGTGTTAAGTACGCTTTGACGTTGGGATGCACGGGGCAGTCCCGGGACGTCTCGTTGGCTTGAGAACGGGGAGCTTAACGGGTTCCGGTTAACCTGGAGCGGGTCAGTTAACGGATTTCGGTTAACTTTAAACGGATTTTGGCGATCCGAATTTGGGTACTTACAGTACAGTAGCGATACCAAAACTAATAATTATGACCCAAAATTAATAAAATACCAAATGAGGTCGTATGGGGTGTAATAAAATTATCCGAGTCATTAAATAAGTTCCTAAAATAAACTAGGAACTATAAAGGCTATAATTACAATATAATAATATTGTGATTGAAAAAGCTTGAAATTAAGTACATGACACATTATGTGGCTTGGTATTGATTTGTATTCGCAAATATTGCGTAAATGTGATTGTGGAAAATATGATTACATTGTTGGTTCATGATAGCTCCACTACTTTTGGGACCTAATGTAATATAGTTATGTCAAGTAAATACTACTTGTGCATTTTATTTGAGTCCAGCTGGCTTACGTGTTTGGGGGTATGATGACGTTCAGTTATTGCGAGGGCTGGGGCTACGTAATAACTGAGGGCCATCATATATGTGTCCATCGCCCCTACTAGTGGCCATAGTAGGTGAATAGCTCCCACTGTTATAGCAATACGCGTGACTTTGGCTAGCTATATATCGGGCGATTTCGGGTTGTAGGGACTGGAATCCACTCGATTTGGTACTGGATACCAGATCATTATTGTCTTGCAACGATATTCGATTGATATGTGTCTTGTGACAGCCAACACGGACATCGCTGACAAAAAATCTGAAATGATAAGGAGAGATAAGGCTGGAGAAGACGATCAGAGGAAGAACCTCGATCACGTATCATTTGTTATGTGTTTACTACAGTATTATGTGATGCATGATGAGTGGAATAATCTGTCATTTACGTGTTTTGTGTTCAATGGTGATAGCATTACTTATTAAGAATGCTCTGTTATTATTATACGTATTTATGTATGATAGCATGTCCTGTAGTTACATTAGTAACTTACTGAGTTTCGAATCACCCCGTTTTCTTGTTTATTTGTTTTTCTTAGATCTCAAGAGAGCTCAGTGGGCACGACTTAGTGGGGATCTCAGAGCAGGCTATTGCTCTTTTTGGGTAGTTACTGTACATAACTTTTATGTATTTATGTTTGTGAGGACGATGGTTTGTACTGAGTTACTTAAACTCTGCATTTTGGGTAGCCATATATAATGTCTATCTTGGGGCGTATGTTGTATTTTGGTATCGACATGTGTGGCCAGGCCTGTATAGAGTTGTGTATAACTCTAGTCATTTCAGGTTTGACAGTAAAGGCAGTTCGCTTGTGACGTTAGCTGATATTGCTGTGTTTTTTAGCCAGTTTTGCTAGTGTTTTATACATGTTTATAAGCAGGTTTATGGTGCTAAGTTAAAATTATAGCAGGGGTTACGCGCCTGGTTCGGGTTCTATATAGGACCTTAGAACTCAGGGTCGCGATTTTTCTTCAAAATCTCAAAATTTTGGTGAATTTTAAAAGGTGGATCTTGATGGGTGGGTGGGAAATCAGTGTGGTAGTTTGTGGCGACAGTGATGGGGCAGTGGTGGCTATGATGGTGAGTTAGGAAGATGGGTAGTGGATGTTGTGTTGTGTTGGGAAGAGGGAAGGGGTGGTGGTTGGGTTTGAGAGTGATGATGAAGAAAACTTTTGTTAATTAATTTTAAAAGACATTTTACCCCCAAATTTTTGTACTAGGTTAGCTAAATTATATTTCAATTAACATTTTTAACGGCGTCAGATAAAAAAAAATGGTATATTGTCTTATTTGATAATAAATGCAAAAGTATGTTGGCCATATTTGTCAGAAGGAGTACGTAGCTTATATGAAGAAAAATCAAAACTATGTTGCCAGTGTAGGTCGATTGACCGTTTTTTTATTCATCCATACAAAATAATTTTATTTTTCTATTATTTTACTGTAATTGCATTTATTTGTAAATCAAATACTCGTAAATAATCATCAATTAGATATCTAAAACATTAAATACATGAAAATAATAATTGAACACATAATATACATACAAAAATAAAGCATGAAAATAGTGATAAAATGCTACATATAATATTAAGGGTTGTTGATCACATATATATGCTCGACCAAGTCTGATTCGAGAGCCAGGTGTGTGATTTTGTTTTGGAGATCTCGTTTGCATGGTATGTAATCGGTGATACTGTTTTCAACATGTGAATTTTCTATCGTATACTTGAAAGTATCATCTTGATCAATTCGATTAGACTTTTTTTCCCTTCCCCTTATTTTTTGGGTTTGACACACTCAAATCGTTATATCCGAAATTGTTTATATAATTATCTATAATCAAAAACTAAAATTATTTTTTTAACTTAAGATTAGAGAGAGAAAGTAGGCAACAAGAGGTGTGAACCTATACAAAATTGAGCTCTATTTATAGGCGAAAAAAATTATGAACGTTTTTTATATTTGCATAAACAACGTCTTTTGGGGTAAATCAAAATTAAGAAATAAACATTTAATCCGTTTTCGATTCACTCCCAGTTCGCTCACTGTTTTGCTCAAAATGTGAGCGAAACAATTTTGCTAATGGATTTGAGCGAAAATTTGCTCACCATTACAACAGTTGAATCAATTTTTGCTCACCAATTTCTAAAGGATTTCATTTAATGAGCGAAAATTCGTTACCTTTAAAACATGGTATTAGCTAGCTAGACCATCCCCGATTAGTTATTTGTTCATTTTTTTTAGGCTAATTAATTAAGATTGCTGAATTATTCAACCCACTGAACAACATATCAACCATTTCTGGCATCATAAAAAGGAGAATTTAATTTTAAAGGAGTTGAACAGTATAAACCGAGATATGAACATGGGTTTGCTCAAGCTGGGTCTAATTGAATTGGGCCATGAATATTATCTAAATAATCAAGTATCAGGGCCGAGTAAGGTCTTCCTCGTATGACGAGGAACGTTTATCTCGGCCTTATGTCGCCATGCTTGGGCCGTCATGTCGCAAGTGATGAGGAGAGAAAAGTTCTTTCCTCGGCATTTCATCACCATGACGATGAAACAAAATCATTTACCCCGGCATATATACAAGCCGGTTAATCTCCAAATGACGAGGAAGCAGAATCATTTACCTCGGTCTATTTGCCAAAGCCGAGGTAGAACATTCATGTTCCTCGGCGTTCCGGCTAGCAGATTATACAGTCCTTATACAACAAGGATTACACATTCATGATTCAATCAGGATTGTAACCAACTACACCACTTCAAGTCAAACAAGGACTCCTTAACAGATATAATTCACATAGGATTACATCTTATCTCCTTACAAGTTCACTTCAACATGGATTCTATCAATCCATCCCTATAAATACAAGCCCCATGGCTCTTTATTTGGTACGTTACTTTTTACATTGGGGAAACTCTGTCAATTTGTTTTCTCATATACAAACCGTGAACTTACTCTCACGCCGGAGGGCCTTTAGCCGGATCCGCCCCGGCTTAGTTTACGTGTTTTCTCTTACTTTCAGGCCTTGCAATCACCGGAGCAATCATCGCTTGGATTTGGGCTGATTTGACGATTTTGGCATCATCAGGAGTATTTAATATTCCCTTCGTTCCATTTCAAGTTTCACCTTTTGTCAAAATAAGTGTTCCGTTAAAAGCTTCACCTTTTTTAAAATGGCAAAGAATCTTTACTATTCCACCCATTCATTCTCTCTCCTATTTCACTTTTATACTCACAACACTTTTCAAATTTACTATTTCCTTCACTCATTCTCTCTCCTATTTTATTTTTACACTAACAATACTTTCTCCACTTACCTTTTTTCTTAATTTGCATAATTTCTCAAAAGAGTGAAGCATATAATGGGACGGATGAAGTATTAGGTATGATAAAATCATGCAGGATAGTAATGGGCTTTGGCATTGTGGTATCATGGTTGCTTTTCGAATGGGAGGTCACCGGTTCCATTCCCCCCAAGGGAAATCATTGTGATTTAATTTCTACCTTGGGTTTCAGGGTCCTTAGGATCCCTCCTGGGCACATTCGTACAGTTAAGAAATCTTGGCAGGAGTATAAGGGGTGCTGCCATTGTAACGACTCTAACCCTAGACACTAGTTTTAGTACAATATTATATACTTTTAATATTATTGTTAATATTATGTGCTCATTTTATATACTTGATTTCTTATATTAGGATAAAATGATAGGAAATAAAATAATGTTCTAAAGGAAAATATAAAAATAATTGAAAATAAATAAAGTGATAGGGTGAAATGGTAATAAAATGAATAAATAAAATGTTATAGGTTGGGAGGGTTATTTTAAATTGAGTGAAAGAGTTTTTTTTTGTGGAAGTATGGTGTGGGGGGGCCTTCTTCCCTAATTTACTCTCCTTTTCCCCTCCTAAGTCAACACTACCCATACCTCCCATCCTTTTCTCTTACTCTTCCCATACCTCCCTACTCTCTTCAATCATACATCATCCTTCTTCATTTGATGATCCGGTTGTACATTCTTGATCGTGGAGATGAGGGGAATGCATCAAGCTAGAGAAATCATGGTTTCATCTCATATTGCTAAGGTAAGTTATTATGACTTCTTTCTAAATATTGCACATTTTATGTGTTAATGAATGTTTTATGAAAAGAAAAAGTATATTGTATTTTTAATATGGTTATTTGAGTAAAATGATTATTCAAGATTTAATTGATTTTAGTTATGATATGGGAGTTTAAGTTGAAGGAAATGAGGGTATAATGGGAGTAATATGTTAATGACTTGAAAGGAGGTTATTATGATTTTCTCTTCTAATTAATGTTCATGAATAATTTGGTGTTGTTATTATTATTAAAATGGTTATTAGATGCTTTGGAAACCTTCTTGTAGTTAAGAAATGGATTTATGTTATAGAATGATGTGGTTGTTTAAGGAAGATGATCAATAGGGTAAGAAAATGGATTAAGTTGGATTAATGAGGTTAAACGTGAAATGTGGTAGTGAAATGGGTGGAGAATCAAGTGGTTAATGATCTAAGGTTATATTATTTGGGAATTAAATGATTTAAAATGAGGTTTATAAAGTTAGAAAATCCTTTTGGTATTTTTAAGAAAGATTATTAAAAGGGAAAAGAAATATGTGGAAAAGAGTTAGAAATTTCGAAATGCTAGAATGTCCCTTGGGCGGTCGCCCATAGGCCCTTGAGCGGCCGCCCAACAAGCCAGAAGGTATAATCCTTTTTAGACCCTCTTGGGCGGTCGCCCATAGTGACTTGGTCGGTCGCCCATGTCACCAGAATTTCCTCAGTTTCCCTTCTTGCTGATTTTTACCAATAGCCTCGTGGCTTGAATCCCAACCATTATAAATTAATAGAACCTAGTACAACCCGGATATGAATTAATCCTTTTTAACCTAAGTTAAAGTAGAATACCTTGGCTAGGCCATGATGTCTTATTTGGTCAAAATGGAATTGTGGGAAGTAGGTCTTGCACCTTTATTACTATTATTCAAGGTTGAGTAATGACTTTGTAAGAATGGTTTATGGTTTAGGGTGGCCTTACTTGCTCCCATACCTTGGTGGTTAGTTGAACAAAGGTAGAGACTATAATCACACTAGTGTGTTGGTTAGTAATGTATATGTGTTACACCAATATATTGTATCCCGATTGTGGATTATTTGGTATATGGTTGTATTGTATCCCGATTGTGGATTATTTGGTATATGGTTGTATTGTATCCCGAGTGTGGATTATTTGGTATTGTTATGTTGTATCCCAGTTGTGGATTATCTGGCATATTGATTATATTGCATCCCGGTGTGGATTATGTGGTTATGTGGATACCTTATTTGAACTCATATTCGTTAATGGTATTATGCATAGTGTATTAAATGAACTGCACTATGGTATGGATTAGCATGAGTATATTTTACCATGTTGTTATATTATTATCCCTTTTTGTGGATTTATTTCAAGTATCTATTATGTGCTTGAACGTGTTGATATTCGGGGGTATAATGGAATTCAATCAATTATTGATTTGTTCTATAAGTGATTGAAGGTTCATTATACCGCGACCGTTCCCCTCGCGGCTACAGAGTGGGTGTGCTAACGACCGTATTGACCCAAAAGCTTTACAGACCGTTGCGATTGGTGATTAGGGGGAATGCTTGTATTAAGCCTAAAGCTTTACAAAGAGTTTATATTATTGTTGGATACTCGATATAGGTATCTTTTCTTATATGGATCTCTAGAGTATGAGTCCTATAAGAGGTGAATGTGCTTTGGAGGCGATTCACCAAAGAGAGGAGTTTCACTCCCACGTTGTACGACTTATTGTTCGAGACGGGAAAGGTAAAATGAGGTAACGTAAGGTGTTTACCGCTTTCATAATGTGTTATGTGCTACCATGCTATGTGTTGCATCTTGTTTGGCATATTGCTGCATTCATAATAGCTTATTGAGATTTATTCTCACCCCTTCCCTTTTACTGCTTTAGATTGTCTTTGAGACAGTGACTCGAACCGGTGAGGCGGGAAAGAGTTTGGACTCTTGCTTTTTGGGACTTGTCTGGATAGGTATATGAGTGGGTTGTCGGGAGTCATATTTAAGTATTATTCTTTTATAAGTTGTAAGGAAAACTCTTTTGCTAAACAATGTTAATTAGGGTTTTTAATGTAATTAATCAAGTATGGTTATTAAAGTGTTTGTTTAAATTCCTCCAAGTGGAGATATCATTATTTGATTTTTGTTTATGGAAAATTGAGAATTGGTTTTCTTGTAAAGGCAAATAAAAGTTTTAAAAATTTAAGATGGATTTTCTTAGTTTGAGCTTCTCAAACTCGGGACACGCGTTAGGCCCCGGGTTGGGGTGCTCACAGTTGGTATCAGAGCTTAGTTTAGAGGTCAAGGGTAGATGTCTAAACTAAGGGGGAATGTGTGGTAATTGACGCCGAGTGTTTAGTGCAGAAGTTTGTTTTAATGGCTGGAAACAATGATGATCAGCGAAAAGTTCTAGAAAATGAAGAATGTTTAAATTGTAGCCTCACAGTCATGGTATTTTAGTGATGAATTCAAATGGTCTTGGGTTGAATATGGAAAATGTTACAGGTGAGTTAATACATTTTACTTGAGTTGAAATTGTTAATTTAGTTGAGATATGGTATAGTGAAGTTTTGATATAATCTTGATGTTAAGAAAAATGATTTAAGTATGTAGTATTATTTAGGGTTCCTTTTCATGAAGTTGGCTAAGATGTAAAGTTGTTGTTATATGAGTTGTACAATGCTATTATTATCGTATAAATGATTTTGGATAAGTTGACAATTTGTTTGGTGGTTAGAATATGAGAAAGGGGTTTGGAAATGAGTAGAGTAATAGTTTGATCAAATATAGGTGGTAATTGAAAGAGTATTATAAAGGTTAATATATGGTGGAGAGAATATTGTTGTGTGGCTTGTGATGTGTAAAAATAATAAAAATAACTTGAGTAGTGGGTGAATGAATATGGCAACTAGTGATAATAAGATATGATTTAATGTGGGAAGATAGAGTAATAGGGTTATAGGACTTGGAGACAGTATGTGGTATCATTTGAGAACTTTATGCTTAAAATTGACTAAGTGGTATAGTTGTTGTTGAATTGTGGTCTTATATAGTATATGATGTATTAGGTGATATACATGGTGATTGTAGTGGTTAGTCAATTAAAAGGGCTTTAGAAATAAACAGGAAAGGGTGGTTTTGGAATGAATGTGGTAAGATTGATATTCAAAGTTATTGGGAATTATGTATCCATTTTAGTTAAGTTATAATGATCATGAAAGGATTTGAAGAAATATTTAATAATAGCAATATTGTCTAGAGTAAAATGGTGTTGTAAAGTAAAGGCCTATGGTCGAGTATGTGTTTCGGTTCCAGGAGAGATAGATCCCTCAGGGGTCACTAGAGGTAAAATGCCCTGACTCAGAAGTTAGGGGTTATATTTTATTGATCTTGTTTCATATCATTATGTGTGGCATAGCATGTTGCTTCTATGTGGCATACATTACTTGAAAAAATTGTTTTATTGTTAGAGGATTCTGCTCTTATGAGAGAATACCTCGAATCTTCTTTGGTTTACCACAGTGGTGATGTGGTTATAGTTGGGCACGTATTGCCAGTTTATGTGTTATGATTACCGATGTGTAATTATGAGATATACTTGACCTAGATGGGTAAGTAGTTGTTGTGCATTGGTAGACTATCATAAGAAGTGAGTCTCCTTTTCTATACCTAAATTGATTATATTGGTATTTGATATAGATAAACCTTTATATGGTATTCTTGTTATATAAGCATTAAAGACAGAAAGTTTGGGTTAAAAGTGTGAAGGATATTTGGTATGTGTTAGACTTGCATAAGAAGTCTTTTCGGAAATTTTATGTGTTAGTTGTGAGTAGATGGTAATTGTGTTTCCATTCAAGGTATCTCATGTGTTGATTCTAAGTATGATGATCAGAATTGTAATCCTTAGTTTGATGGCTTTATGGTAATTAGGATTGATGACCTCTTTGTTAATTTAAGTTCCGGAAAGATCATGAAAATCAATTGAGAGTTGGGTTAATGATTCCCGGTGAGGAGTCCTTGTATGCAAGGTCTAGCTAGTGTGAGTTGGCTCGAGAAGATTTCGAATTTTGGGTTCTATAGTCTTAAGCTTGGAAGTTACCATGGATCTTATGAGGATTGTGTCCTTAATCTTTGAGGTTGGCAAAGTGCTACCAAAGGAATTTTCAAGGAATTCTCGAGAACTATAAAATCGTTGGTTTAGATAACTCGGAAGGATATCAATGGTGTAAGATGTAATAAGAATGAATCATATTGATAGAAATGGAGAATAGATTAACTATAAATCCGATCCTTACCTTACCTAGTGAATGTGAGAACTTTGTGAACTTTAAGTGCGTATTAAAGGAAGATTTGGTTGTGAGATTATGAGAATTGTGAAAGTGATAGCGTACGCTTCGAGGAATTTAACTTAGATAAGTGAAATTTTCTTATCCTCTACTCGGGAGTAAATTTGCACTTGTATTGCGTTATTTAAGTAGGAACCTTATCTTTTTGAAGCTTTCTTTGAGAGTTATTATCAATCCTAAGAGTTGGAGGATTTAGTTAGTCGAAAGGAAGAGATTTGAAGACTACCCAAATTCTTGAGGAATAGGTTATGTTTGTGTGACGAATTTCCTTTCAACTTGGGAAGTTTAAGTAACCTTAGCGAGTTTGCGTAAAATAGCAGTTATCACTCTAGCATTGAGATAAAACGTATGAGGCGTGGTTCAGGAAAAAAAATAAATAAATAATAATAAAAAAAAATAATAATAATAATAATAAAAAAAAATTAAAAAAAAATTAAAAAAAAAAAATATATCGATCTCCAATTTGTTGGGGTGAGGTTGGTGAAGCAAGGCCTAAGATAAATTGACGCCAAAGTTTGATGACCCATTTAAAGTTTAGGAAAGGTTGGTGGTTTGACTCATAGACTGGCTTAGAGCAGCTTATAGAATATTTAAAGTTTTAAATGCAATATTGTAATGTATTTGATGACATAAGTTGAAATACTTTTAATTATTTATATTTTTATTGAGGTCGTGAAAAATTCGGATTAGAAATATTTGTAGGGTATTCTTGGAAAACTAAGTTGTAATATCGTATTGTTAATGGAATTAGAAATCTTGAGAAAGAATCACAACATTAAAGAGACTATTTGGGAATTGGAGTCTGAGGTGTACATAAGTAACCGAGGCGGGTTGAACATTTAGGTAAGTGACAGTCAAATTCGGGACAAATTTTCTTTAAGGGGGAGTGAGTGTAACGACCCTAACCCTAGACACTAGTTTTAGTACAATATTATATACTTTTAATATTATTGTTAATATTATGTGCTCATTTTATATACTTGATTTCTTATATTAGGATAAAATGATAGGAAATAAAATAATGTTCTAAAGGAAAATATAAAAATAATTGAAAATAAATAAAGTGATAGGGTGAAATGGTAATAAAATGAATAAATAAAATGTTATAGGTTGGAAGGGTTATTTTAAATTGAGTGAAAGAGTTTTTTTTGTGGAAGTATGGTGTGGGGGGCCTTCTTCCCTAATTTACTCTCCTTTTCCCCTCCTAAGTCAACACTACCCATACCTCCCATCCTTTTCTCTTACTCTTCCCATACCTCCCTACTCTCTTCAATCATACATCATCCTCCTTCATTTTCCTCATCATCTTCCTCTTACTTCCTTCAAAAGAATTTCCCATGGAAAATTCCACTCAAAGCTATTTCCTTCCAAAATTCATAATAAATTCAATCCTTCTTCATTTGATGATCCGGTTGTACATTCTTGATCGTGGAGATGAGGGGAATGCATCAAGCTAGAGAAATCATGGTTTCATCTCATATTGCTAAGGTAAGTTATTATGACTTCTTTCTAAATATTGCACATTTTATGTGTTAATGAATGTTTTATGAAAAGAAAAAGTATATTGTATTTTTAATATGGTTATTTGAGTAAAATGATTATTCAAGATTTAATTGATTTTAGTTATGATATGGGAGTTTAAGTTGAAGGAAATGAGGGTATAATGGGAGTAATATGTTAATGACTTGAAAGGAGGTTATTATGATTTTCTCTTCTAATTAATGTTCATGAATAATTTGGTGTTGTTATTATTATTAAAATGGTTATTAGATGCTTTGGAAACCTTCTTGTAGTTAAGAAACGGATTTATGTTATAGAATGATGTGGTTGTTTAAGGAAGATGATCAATAGGGTAAGAAAATGGATTAAGTTGGATTAATGAGGTTAAACTTGAAATGTGGTAGTGAAATGGGTGGAGAATCAAGTGGTTAATGATCTAAGGTTATATTATTTGGGAATTAAATGATTTAAAATGAGGTTTATAAAGTTAGAAAATCCTTTTGGTATTTTTAAGAAAGATTATTAAAAGGGAAAAGAAATATGTGGAAAAGAGTTAGAAATTTCGAAATGCTAGAATGTCCCTTGGGCGGTCGCCCATAGGCCCTTGAGCGGCCGCCCAACAAGCCAGAAGGTATAATCCTTTTTAGACCCTCTTGGGCGGTCGCCCATAGTGACTTGGTCGGTCGCCCATGTCACCAGAATTTCCTCAGTTTTTCTTCTTGCTAATTTTTATCAATAGCCTCGTGGCTTGAATCCCAACCATTATAAATTAATAGAACCTAGTACAACCCGGATATGAATTAATCCTTTTTAACCTAAGTTAAAGTAGAATACCTTGGCTAGGCCATGATGTCTTATTTGGTCAAAATGGAATTGTGGGAAGTAGGTCTTGCACCTTTATTACTATTATTCAAGGTTGAGTAATGACTTTGTAAGAATGGTTTATGGTTTAGGGTGGCCTTACTTGCTCCCATACCTTGGTGGTTAGTTGAACAGTGTAGAGACTATAATCACACTAGTGTGTTGGTTAGTAATGTATATGTGTTACACCAATATATTGTATCCCGATTGTGGATTATTTGGTATATGATTGTATTGTATCCCGATTGTGGATTATTTGGTATATGGTTGTATTGTATCCCGAGTGTGGATTATTTGGTATTGTTATGTTGTATCCCAGTTGTGGATTATCTGGCATATTGATTATATTGCATCCCGGTGTGGATTATGTGGTTATGTGGATACCTTATTTGAACTCATATTCGTTAATGGTATTATGCATAGTGTATTAAATGAACTTGTTACTATGGTATGGATTAGCATGAGTATATTTTACCATGTTGTTATATTATTATCCCTTTTTGTGGATTTATTTCAAGTATCTATTATGTGCTTGAACGTGTTGATATTCGGGGGTATAATGGAATTCAATCAATTATTGATTTGTTCTATAAGTGATTGAAGGTTCATTATACCTGACCGTTCCCTCTGTGGCCAGAGTGGGTGTGCTAACGACCGTATTGACCCAAAAAGTTTTACGGCATGCGATTGGTGATTAGGGGAATGCTTACGTATTAAGCCTAAAGCTTTACAGAGCGATATTATTGTTGGATACTCGATATAGGTATCTTTTCTTATATGGATCTCTGGAGTATGAGTCCTATAAGAGGTGAATGTCTTTGGAGCGGTTCACCAAAGAGAGGAGTTTCACTCCCACGTTGTACGACTTATTGTTCGGACGGGAAAGGTAAAATGAGAGTAACGTAAGGTGTTTACCGCTTTCATAATGTGTTATGTGCTACCATGCTATGTGTTGCATCTTGTTTGGCATATTCTTTGCATTCATAATAGCTTATTGAGATTTATTCTCACCCCTTCCCTTTTCTTGCTTTAGATTGTCTTTGAGACGGGTGACTGAACCGGTGAGGCCGGGAAAGAGTTTGGACTCTTGCTTTTTGGGACTTGTCAGGATAGGTATATGAGTGGGTTGTCGGGAGTCATATTTAAGTATTATTCTTTTATAAGTTGTAAGGAAAACTCTTTTGCTAAACAATGTTAATTAGGGTTTTTAATGTAATTAATCAAGTATGGTTATTAAAGTGTTTGTTTAAATTCCTCCAAGTGGAGATATCATTATTTGATTTTTGTTTATGGAAAATTGAGAATTGGTTTTCTTGTAAAGGCAAATAAAAGTTTTAAAAATTTAAGATGGATTTTCTTAGTTTGAGCTTCTCAAACTCGGGACACGCGTTAGGCCCCGGGTTGGGGTGCTCACAGCCATCCTGGCTGCATAAGACATATCCCGCAATTTTCCTCCGCGAAGATCTTGAAGGGTCGTGCACTGGTTCGAAGTGATCCGACAAAAGGGAAACCCGTAATAAAAAAAAAAAAAAAAAAAAAATCATGCAGGATTCAAATGATATGATGGTGACTGACCGCAAGTCTTTCCTGTCAAAAGGTATGGCACTTGAAAGGGTTTGCAGTTTCACATGCTTCTGCTCATAGGAGTCACAGAAAGCTGGTCTCTCAACTCTAATCCAAAAGTTATGACCAAAGTTTACCCTTTGTTTGTTTATACGCATCCACTATTAGTCTCGTCTCCTAGTAACTTTAATCAAATTAAAAAAAAAAAAAAACATAAAATAAAAATAGTGCATTGTAAATATAAAAAATAGATAAAAACTGCTACTGAAAAAGAAATCATGAGTAGTAATTATGAGCATCCAAAGTGGTTTTCATTTAATTTAATAAATAAGTATTACTCTCTCCGTCCAGCTCAAAGGGACACAAATTTTCTTTTTGAGCATCCCATTTAAAAGGACACAATCCAAAAATGAAAAGTTTTTTATTAATTATTTATTTGTGAAATCCACTTATCATACTCTCACAATAAATATTATTACCTACACCACTTTCTCTTTCCTACATCACCTTTCATTCACAACATTTATTTCACTATACACTTTTTCTCTTTCCTACATCATTTTTCTTAATTCCCATGCAAGGACACAAAAATGTCATTTCTCCTGGCGAAACGGAGGGAGTACTCCCTCTGTCCCGGCCGACTTAGGACTTTTTGCCATTTTGGGCGTCCCACCCCGACTTAGGACGTCCCAAAATGGAAACCTTAAATCACTATTCTCTCCACTCATTCTCTCTCCTACATTATTTTAATACTCACAACACCATTATAATTTACTATTCCCTCCACTCATTCTCTCTCCTATTTTTAAATTACACTCACAACATTTACCTTTTCCTTAATCCCCGTGCCATTTCAAAAAATTCTAAGTCGGCCGGGACTGAGGGAGTATATAAGAAGAAATCCCGAATGGATCAATCAACCAGAAATTTTGAATAAAAATGAACAATTAGGAGGAGATTTAGTTTTGATTAAATTACAAATTTTACACAAGAATTTATAGCGATTTACACAAATCAAATTTGTGAATTTGAATTTTCAAGTAAAAAGGAAAGAGAAATATGAATGTGGTGTTCATGTGTCATGAGAAAAGACTAAAAGTCCAAGAAAAACTTTCTGTTTAAAATCTAACGAAATCCTTGTTTATCTAAACAAATTCTTGTTTGGGTTTCAGATTGATACAATAGTAAAAGTATGAGCCTTAAAACGAGAAAATAAAACTATAGGCTTCTAAATAATATTCCCTCCGTCCCACTTCATGGGTCCTACTTTTTCTTTTGATCCATCCCACTTCAAAAATCTCCTCCATAAATGATAAGTTTTGAATAGTGTTTCGGACATTTATACCCACATAATCTATAGTATAAATGAGGGAAGGCCGTGAACAGTTGTATGAATAGTTTCAATGGCCAAAATTTCCATTTCGCCCTCACTATTTTGTCCATTTCCCATTTTGCCCTTAAAAAAAAATTTAATTAAATTTTGCCCTTAAAATTTTTTTTTTTAAATTAAAAAAAAATGTGTCCTCGAACACGGGCTTAATTAAAAAAAAAAAACGTGTCCTCAGACACGGGCTTATCTATAGTATAAATGAGGGAAGGCCATGAACAGTTGAATTGAATAGTTTCAATGGCTGAAATTCCCATTTTGCCCTCACTATTTTGTCCCTTTCCCATTTTGCCCTTAAAAAAAATTTAATTAAATTTTGCCCTTAAAAAAAAAAATTTAAATTAAAAAAAAAAAAAAAAGTGTCCTCGGACACGGGCTTAATTAAAAAAAAAATAACATGTCCTCGGACACGGGCTTATTCTAGTTTAAATATATTTACAAAAAAACATTCATTATACCCTTATAATGTTAACATATTTACAAAAAAAATCAATCATTAACTACTACTCCCTCCGTCCCATTCCAGTGTGGACTTATTTCCTTTTTGCGACGTCCCACTCCAGTGTGAACTGCCCTAAATGGCAAAGAATCTTTACTATTCCACCCACTCATTCTCTCTCCTACTTTACTTTTACAATCACAACATTCTCTCTCCTAACTATTTCTCCCACTCATTTTCTCTCCTATTTAATTTTTCATACTCACAAACACCTCTTCCACCTATTTCTCTCTCATACTTTTCCTTAATTTTCGTGCCCAAAAAGTAGGTCCAAAGTGGAGTGGGACGGAGGGAGTATTTCCTACCCCACATTTAACTTTTACATTCTCTCTCCTCTAATCTTCTACACACTTACAAAAAAAAAACCAATCATTAACTAATAACTACTATTCCCTATCCCACATTTAACTTTTACATTCTCTCTCCTCTAATCTTCTACTCACTTACAATTTTTTATTCATTTTTTTTAAAAAAATCTTAAGAAACGTAAAATCCAACCTCAGGACCCTTGATCCGGGATGGAGGGAGTACATCATATAGACTTTTTGATAGTAAAATGAGATTAATCAATTTTAATATGGACAAATTGTTCCTTTACTCACCTAAATTTTCACGTTTTTTTAATGTGCCCAGTTATGTAATTTTGGATCCAATGTCCTAACTATATTACGTAATTTTTCTAATGCTCTTACTCCTATATCAAATTTGTTAGTTTTTTAACTGTTTTATGTCATGTACAGTCACGTGACTAACCCCAATTAAAAAATTAACGAATCAGACCTATAAATTAGTATGACTCTAACTTCATTTTGTTTAAAATTAATGATCCAACTCAATTGAACAACGAATTCTCCAATGGAACGATATAGACCTTAATTAAACAAAATAAATTTAGGTATGATTCGTAAATTTTGTTGGGTTTGGTGCCATCTAGGTTGGATACGCCTAAATTAGGGGACAAAACAGCAAATTCGAAATTACTGGCATGCCAACTGGGGAGCGACCGTGCCAAGTTTCTGTCAAAAGGGGGGATCGCGCCCAATAAGAGAGCGATCGCGCGGAGGCTGAAATCGAAGATGGGGCGATTGCGCCCTGAAGGGGCGATCGCGCCCTACGCCGGATTGGGCCTATTCAGCGACATAATTGGTTCAGGGTTGAAAACCCTGCAAGGTTATAAGTATGAGATATAAATAAAGTCTACCCCCAATCATATTTGTATTTTCTTTTGCTCATCTGTTTCTCTAGATTTAGGATTTGCACAGACGGAAATTCTTCTGCCTAAGAATTCTTGCATTATATTATAGATTGTAATCTGTTGATTTTCAGAAAATAATAATATTCTCTCGCTCTGCCCGTGTACGTAGCCAAGTTGTGAACCACGTATATCTGTGTGTTGCGTGATTGTTTCTTGTTTTCTATCTTATAAATAAACTCTGTTATAACAAATTTTTTAACTGGGGTTAGTCACGTGACCGCACGTGATATAAATCAGTTAAAAAACGAACGACTCTATCATAGAAGTGAGAGCGTTGAAAAAATTACGTACTTGAATGAAAATAATGGACCCAAAATCACATAGGTAAACACATTGAAAAAACGTAAAAACTTAATTGAGTAAATGAGCATTTTAGCCATTTTAATATTAGCGAAGATCAGTCAATGAGAGAAAACCAAATTCCCTCTATGTAAGTTTATATATCTAGTTAAGCGTCATTTATAATCCACACAGCACTTCCTCACGTGGACATGTGTCCAAAGACCCTACTCCACGTGGATTGTGATTATATTTTAATCGAGTTAATTTACTAAGCCTTTCATTTTTAAATATGTGGTCCTTAAGTAAATGTCATTAATGAAAACTAGTGCTACACTCATGCGTTAAGTGTACGGGCCAAATACTATGCTATTTTACGGAAAGGTAATAGTTTATGCATAGTTAGACATTTTGAAAATATAGATGAAGATAAATTCTATAATTAGGACAATATTTTTCGATAAAAAAAACTTACACATATTAATGAAATAATATTACAAATTTTGAAAAATTTTCTTGTAAACAATATTAATTGTTTAACTTGTTGGCTTCCCCTCTTCATCACATGTTAAAATTTTCAAACCAGCACGATTAGTTACCTTTGACAATGCAACATAAAGCTGACCATGACTAAATACTGATCTTTTGAGGAAAATGGCAACATGAGATAGTGATTGACCCTGACTTTTATTAATTGTCATTGCATTGGAAATAATCAACGGAAACTGTATCCTTTGATACTTGAAAGGCAACGATAGATCCGAGGGAGTCAAGGACATTCTTGGGACAAAAACTTTTTCTCCAACATTGCTCCCATTTAAAATTTTAGCCTCAGCAACATGATTTCCAAGCCTTGTAATGATTAGTCTAGTTTCGTTGCATAACCCCGCACTATGGTCAATATTGCGAAGCAACATAACTGGACACCAACCTTTAGCAAAAGCTGATGATTAGGCAAACCAGAGCTCTTTATAGTATTCAAAAACTCGGTTGAATGAATTTCACCAAAGAAGCTCGAATTGTTTTCAGAACGACATATAGAATCAGAACTAGTCTACTGCCTTTGGGTATACTGGAAGGATTTGACGAAAGTCTCCGCCCATCACAATTGTTTTTCCCCCAAAAGGTTGATTAAAACTATTTGGATTTTCAAACCTCATGATATCTCTCAAGGTTTTGTCCAGAGCTTCAAAACAATGCTTATGAACCATTGGTGCTTCATCCCATATTATAAGTTTAGTCCTCACCATTAGTTCTGCAAGTGGAGTTCATTGCTTAATGTTGCATGTTGATTCTTCGTTCAGACTCAAAGGAATAGCAAATCTAGAATGACCAGTTCTACCACCCGGTAATAAAAGAGATGCTATGCCACTGGATGCTACATTTAATATTATGTCACCCTTAGATCGCAAAGCAGCAGACAATATCCTCCATAAAAAGGTCTTACCTGTTCCACTAGAGCCATATAAGAAATAAACTCCACCACGACCATGCTCAACATTTTGGATAATTGTGTCATAAGTGATTCTCTGCTCATGATTACACATACACAATAATCTCTTACATTCATCAGCTAATGCACTCTTGTCATAGTCCAACTCATCCAATATAAGTCGATTGTTGAACATTGATAAATCACAATCTTCGGGACAAGGCATAGTAGGAAAATCACGAAGTCCCTTACCTCTGCTTCGCAATATCTTTTCAATTTCTAAGATTGTGCAATTCTTGATTTCTTCATCAGAAAGTTGTAATCCTATAATATATATAAAAAGATGTCAAAAATAATACTCATTATGAGGGGGATATGAAAATGTTTCAAAATAATATTGAGCCAACTGTGAATTACCTTCATGTCCTAAAAGTCGTCGACGCATATATAGAATGTCTTCAGACAAATACTCAAAGCAACTTTCCAAGACAAACTCTGGTCTTGACAGAGATCCTGACATCAACAATGTCACAAAAAGACCTCTAAACTGCATCTGAGATCCCTAATGGCTTGCTTCCTTGATTCCGTCAATATACTCTTTGTCGTCGTCAAGAAGCCCCAAGGCGTAACATGCATCTCTGTAAGACTCATATTGTACATCATTAACGCGCCTTATATCCTCAAAAGAAGTTGGTCCTCGAACAACATTCAATAATGTTCTTAGGTAATATAATTCTCCTTGTCCAGGTGCAACATAAAATATGCGACCAATTTTGAAATCCTTCTTTCTTGGTTCCCACTCCCCTTTTTGCGGCTTCCAAACAAATTTAGTTGGAAACTCAGCATATGTCAATTTCTTAGCTTCCTCTTTACATTTACCTTTATTTGCGTCCATCCATGCTAAAACATAGTATGTCTGAATGTCAGACGATCAAGAACCTTTTCAATTTCATCATCATCCTCGAACACTATGCTTTGTTCACCTAGTAGATGGAAAGCCAATCGTTCAACAGGTGGATTTCTATAATGAATTTCATTTCCCAGCAATCTCCAAACAGCCTCACAAGGTGATATATATCTACAATCTAGATATATTTTTATCTTATCAATGCCATCCTTTCTAGAATCATTAGCAGTAGTTTCACAAAATTTTGCAGTCACCATATCATTACCCTTACTTACATACTTACAGAGATACTTGATCGATTTAGATTGATTGCACCATTCAACATTGATGTGAGCACCATGTTCCATCAACAACTCACGATTGTGAGGGACCACATATCTGTTGTCAAGAGTTATTCCTTTTACATCTATTGTACGACCATTGTCAGGACGTTTGTAATTAGGATACCCCTCCTCATCAACAGATGTTGTCTCATTAAATTTCTTTGGAAAATACTTTGTACAACGACCTTCAGACATGTATGGAGAATTAGGTCGAGCTTTGCCACAAGGTCCATGGATCATCAATTCCTTGACAGCGTTATAGTAATGCGGATCAACAGACTTGTCAGGAATTTCTGCTAAAATGATGTTATCAATCCTTTCTACAGTCGGGTGTCTTGCATCATTTTCTAGCCATATGATAATGTGAACATGTGGTAAACCACACTTCTGTCACTCAATTGTGTAAAAAACTGAAAAAAAAAAGAATGATTAAATGTTAAAAATAAATGGATAAAAGAATAATTAAAATATAATCATACATAAAAATTATATATAATTACCTGCTCGTACAGGACCAAAAATCTTCTTTCCTCGAAGATCATTCATAAGAATATCCAATTTAGCTTTAAAAATCCTGCACATGATATCAGGTCTATCTTCTGGTTGCAGAGATTTATTTTTGTAGAAATCGAACAACTTCAAGCCATTTGGGATTACATGTAAACGTAACCAACAAATTAGGATAACCAAACCATCTACAAATAGCAATTGCATCTTGATAGTTCTGAATCATATATCGAGCACTTCCAACATAGGATGATGGCAAACAAATTCTTTTACCATGAGAAGCGGAATTCCTCTCACCATTCAGCAAGGCATCCGCCAATCCTTTATACATATGACACCTCTATTATTTTTTTTATTGTTTTTTATGAGTTCTTATATAATTCAAGCAGGCAGTTTCAACCATTGTCCATGCATCAACTAAAAATTGTTGAAGAAGCCGTTTAGAAAATAGAATATTGGCCGATTCTGATTCCCTTTCATGAATTTTGTATGCGAAAAATTCTCTCATACTCAGCTTATAGTGAGATATATAATATGGCTCTGCTTCACAATTTCGAAGCATAACATCTTCTATATAGCCATCTTGTCCAAATAAGAAAAGCAAAGGATATTGCAACCCTAAGTATGAGGGATGCAATTCTGTAATTCTTTGCAGCAATCCTGTTTGTGTCTCAACAACAATATCCCTATCACCATTCAAGTTATCGAAATCACCAACCAACAAAAGGGCTACATCGTCCTTCGATGGAAGATTGTAACATCTACTGTCAGTTTTTCGCCTTCCTATGAGCCTGAGCTTAACATCGCCAACTTGATTTTGTTGCATCAAATCTCGAACCATTCTAAAAGAATTAACAAGAACATTATGCTCATCAAGATTTTTTTTTAAGTCACTGACAATCTCTTCATGCAAATTATTGGTCCCTTTTTCCTGTCTAAATTTGAATTAAAAAAATCAACTCAGGCACATAATTTTAAATGTGGAAATTTATTTGAAAAAATATTTTTGTAACTCACGTAAAACAACGCATTCGGTTCTCCACTTCATGTTCGGTATCATATATATATAGTTGTGCAAATTTAGGAGCCTTTTCATTTGGTGGTACCAAACCTCCAATAAAGTAATAGTTCTGACCATACAACCTGAACACAGGGGGACTGTTTCCTCTATTAATGCCATAATCTATCTTACCTCCCATTGAAGTAAAGGAAAACATCATGTTGTAAGAACAAATGTTTGTTGTAAATAGCCTACTCTTGTCACTTGTTCCATACAACAATCTAATATACAATAGAGGGAGCTTTTAACTGCCTCTTAGCTAGGGATAAGTGGTGGCTGAGATTAAAAGTTGAAAAATTGATTCAAGGATTGAGATTGATTGACGGTTATTTTCTTTTCCCCCTCTCACCTCACGACAGTTGTTACCTAACCTCCCCTCTCCTCTCGCTCAAACACATACTTACACGCTAATCCGTCTCTCTCTCTCTCTCTCTCTCTCTCTTCAACACCCCTTTGTTACCAATTTGTTTCCATTTCTGCAGTTCAATCGCTAAATCGAATCCGGCCTCTCCTAAAACCTCGCTGGAACCGATAAATTGAAGTGAGAATCAGGGAAGATGGGCCAGATCCAGTACAGTACTCTGAGAAGTACTTCGATGACATTTACGAACACAGGTAACTTTGTCGATTTCACTGTTTTGTTCTTCCGAAACAGTTAATTTATGTTTTCTCTTTGGAAATTAATCGAAGGTTTGGGTGATTGATGGTTTCAGGCATGTCGTTCTTCCTACTGAATTTGTGAAACTGCTTCCTAATAATCGTTTGCTATCTGAAGTAAGTTGATTTTAGTTTCTAGGGTTTAATGATTTTGTTCACGTCTTCAAAAATTATGCTGCCTCTTTGTGCTTGGTAGTTCTGGTACTTAAATGTAAATTTCAATCTGAATTTATGATTGTTAACTGGTTTGATGATGAAACAGTTATGAACGATTGTGCTGATGATTATTTGTAGAATTCTTACATTAGGCTACACATAAACAGTGGAAGTGATTAACCATTTTCATATTTGAAATTTCCCTAAGTTGTTTATTTCCTGATATGTTACTGATTGGTTTTCTTACCGTTTAATGACTGAGCCTATAAGTTGTTTGGCCAATCAGTAATAAGATTTTATAAGCAAGGACATGTTCAATAGATATTGAACATCTTTGAAGTTTATGACTCATTATTTGTTACGGGGCTGAATGAACAAATTTCTTTTCGGCAAGACTATAGATCTTTTGCTCTATGTGGACCGGTTGGACGTATATAGGGTGGATGACTTAGATAAACAGATTATGAAAGCCATAACTGATAGTTTTGGTAAAGACAATGGGTCATTTGATAATCTGTGTTGTATTTTGTCGGATCTAATGACATTATTGAGCGATAAAGAATATTGGAGAAGAAGAAGATTGGGTGGCCATTGACTTGAAGTTGTGGTGTGTGGACGTGGTGGGGGTGCGGCGGCCGTAAGGGGAACTGGGGTGAGGCAGAGTAGATGAAGGGGAAGAGAAGGGTTTCAAAATGGGGGTGGGGTGGGTGTGGGGTGGGGTGGGTTAATGAAAGAGAATGAGAGAGAGAAAGGTTTGAAAAGTCAATGCATAATTAGAATTTTAGTGTAAATTGTGTGTGTTATTCGATAAATAAGGTAAAGAGATCATTTTAGTACTTTGTCTAATAGATTATTTTGTTGGGTGTTTTTGTTCTTTTAATTATTGAATTGGGGTTTAGGGCTTTAGTTGTTTCCTGTAAATTGTTTGGATAATGAAGTCAATGATGTAATTGACTCTGAGAAATTTGAATGTGATATGGGTTCGGAAGAAATGGTGAAGGGAAGTGGTAATCTGAGGGTTACTGATGGGGAAGCTGAAGATTTTCGTTTGCATGATCCTGAATCAGTCCCCGTATATCTGTGTATTTTAAGTTGACAGTTTATTTACTCATGCAAGTTTATGAGATTCAATTGTTAAATTCTTTAAATTCATTTCAATTCTTAAATTAGTGAGGATCACAAATCAGAATTAAATTGGGTGAAATATACAGATTCTAATTTTGGGTTTTGTGGATTAGGGGAAGTTGAGCTGGTTAATTGTTTAGAGAAATTAACAGAAATTGGTCTATGAATGTGTGTTATGTGTTTTCTTAGATTGTAAAATCCATTCTAAAGGTTATTGTAATGTTTTATTCAGCAGTTAGAAAGGTTAGTTGCAGCTTGACATTCGTCGACCATTCTTCCTATTGAAATTAATTAGATTATTTTTGGGGATTTTAGTATACATTTAGTATTGTATATAAGAAGGGTTTATATTGTTCCATTTTTGGATTAGTAATCCTTTCTGTTATTGGCAGTTGATTATTGTTCTACACTTGCAATTTGGTATGGAGAAATATTTTTTCTGTATGCGGTCCGTGTTGTCATGCACCCTGATAGTACTAATCATTGGGACTAAGCAACCCTGTTCGGTAGTTCCAGTTAAAAGTTTCAACCATTCTAGGCATGAGAACACAAAGGTTATGTTTTGGCAACTCAATTGCAAGCCTTGGACTTGGGATGGAAAGAACAATTATTTCTCGATGTAATTTTGACTGTTGTTCCCATTCCAGTTCTAAGGCTTGAATGAAATTGAGTTGTCTGCCATAGCAAAAGTAATGTACTAAAGCTGCTGGCTAATACTGACGGAGGCCTTATAATTTAAAAGGATGAGAGATGAATGCAAACAGATTGAGTTCCTCACTTTCTCACAGAATCTCACACAAGTCATCTAGGAGTGCTTGGAAGTCTCCAAAATAATATGCAGAAAGATTTCACTTACTTGTTCCAATGAAGAGAAACTAATTTGGTAATCAGATATGCAAAGGAGCTGCAGACATAGAAACTCGAGGCGACATTGCTAATACAACTACACTTGGTAATAATTTCTTTTAGAATTGGACATGGTTGTCCCTTCCTGACTTATGTATGAGGTTTAGATGGTAAGTCATATATTATACCTATTGTACTTGCATGGTAATTATCAATCAAGTTATATGGTTTTTTTTGAAGATCCTTCCATTGGTGGTTTAGGATAATAATAAATTGAAAACTGTTTTTTGGTTTCGGTCCCTCTTTTGGGATGCCCTTTTCTCACCATTTTGTAGTCAAAGTTCCTAGATTGTCATAGATTTCTCATTATAATTATAATGTAATTGAAATCTTTGTATTTCCGGTGATATTCATAAAACTTTGCCCTTTTCATTATTACGTAAATATTTTTGTACGTGTGTTTATGGTGGTGGTGTAAAACTTTAACCATTCATTGAGGCAATCACTTATCTCGAATTTTTCAATCGCAAAATATGTCGTATATTTTTATAGGACCAATTGTTTTCATATTGTCACCGTGTCATTGGCACGGGCTAAAGAGTACTAATTCCTTAAACAAAGCAGGGAGTTCAGGCATAGGAGGCAATTGAACTTTTTCGAGCATGCAACATAAAGTGAACTTTGAATTTTTACTATTCTTGTAACGCTTTTCAGATCTTTCTTCATATAAAAAATAGCATTGCAAAATTGACATTTGCTAGAAGGATTGCTCAAGTCTATATATTCTGTTTCATATATGGACCATATAAAAGTTAATTATTATTGAAATTTATATAGTTGTATATTTTATCAAAATAATATAAATACATAATTGTGTTAATTTTACCTTCAGTGAAATATGAATTATTATATGCATGCATAGTTTTATCAAACACTGCAGCCGTTAATTTTTGTCCTGAGAAGTTATATAAGAGAAAAATATTATAAGAAAATATACATTTCAAAAAAATTATCCATATTTTTTTAAAAAAAAATCTATTAAAATTACCATCAAAGTTTCTTTTCCTCTTGCTGCTACATTTCTTCATACTGCTTGATCCAACTTCTTCGTATGTTGAGTCCACAATATTATTATTACATGAGCCTATAAATGCATGATAAAAATTAAATTAATATATACATAATTAAATATGATAATGGTTGTCAAAAATGGTACACAGCGTTTTAAAAGAAAAATAAAGAAAAAATTAATATAAAGTTAACAAAAGTAAAAAAAAAACAAATTATAAAACATTAAGTACCATTCTTCTTCCTTTTTCTACTGTAATAAGAATTTGTAGCACAATTCATAACACCATCTTCAACCAGAATCATCCATGTTAGTAGCAATTGAGTCTAAAATGTCTGAAAAACAAATAATATTTCAAATAAATTTGCCAATAATAATTCATACAATAATTGGCTATGGAATTAACAAAAAATAACAACAAAAATATAGAATGCTACATACGATTTTGCTTGGTCTTTCTATTATTACCAGAAACAGTAGCACAAGTGAAAACACCTTCTCCAAATGTGGAGTCACATTTGTTCATAACATCTGATTGTAATTTTTTACTGACAATATCTTGAACAACGGAAGTTGCATTGTTTCCAGAATGGCATGAATCGAGAACATTAGAATGAAATGGTGTTGAACTCGACGGGCCAAATTGGTACAAATTTGTCCTCGTAGTCCTTCTCAAAATACCATTTCCTGTATCAAAATTTATCATATCAAAATATATTGTATGAACATAAAAATTACTAAAAACATCATACCGTTTGATATACTCCAATATTTCAGATTGTCTTGACAAACATAAATCTGAAGTAACATTTTCTGCATCAAATTTTTCTAGACAATTAATTGACAAAAAAAAAAAAACCCCGATTCCCTCTACGTAAGTTTATATATCTAGTTAAGCGTCATTTATAATCCACACAGCACTTCCTCACGTGGACATGTGTCCAAAGACCCTACTCCACGTGGATTGTGATTATATTTTAATTGAGTTAATTTACTAAGCCTTTCATTTTTAAATATGTGGTCCTTAAGTAAATCTATACTATAGTATATTAAAGTAGGCGAAAATGATTATGGGCATGACACATCATCCAGTTTTCGGTTTATCTTGATTCTTAGCCTACCACATCATCATAGCCTATGATCTTTGAGTTTTCGCTAATTAGTTGAAAATAATAAGTATTAACAATAGGTATGTGAATGGGTATAAACTAATAGGTATAACAATAGGTATGTGAATGGGTATAAACTAATAAATATATACCAAATGGTATGCAAATGGATATAAACTAATAGATATATATCAAATGGTATTCAAATGGGTATAAAGTAATAGATATATACCAAATGATAATATTTAAAAGGAATCAAAGTATACTCTTACATGAATATATATACTAGAATTCTTATCTAGGTACATTTGTCATTTAATGAAGATAATAAATTATGCTATTTAAGAGTCATTTACAAGAGACTCTTCAAATGAAGGGAGTTATTTGCATACATTATACCAAAGGTCACATAATTATTGAAAAATCCAAGTAAGTTATATGTATCGATAAATGAAAGGTTGTCAAAACATTTAAATAGACTTTGAAGTTTATTATACATGGAACCTCATGAATATACGAAGGGTTTTTTTTTTTAACTTTAAAAACTATTATTAAATCTATACTATAGTATATTAAAGTAGGCGAAAGATATTTTGGGAGTGACACGTCATTTAATTTTAGATTTCTCTTCCTTCTTAACCTTCCACATTGTACTTATTATGCATTGTACTTATTATGAGTAAATGTAACATCATCTCATTAATATACTCTTTAGCTATTAAAATATGTAATTACTAGGTTTATATAGTAGTATATAACATGAAGTATTACAAATTATATATTCTCTAATTTATTACCGGAAATGGGAGGGGTGGGGGAATATGAAAAGTCGTGAACACGAAAAGTTTTGTACAATCTTAAATTCATAGGCTCAATAATTTGAAGAGTCACACAACATAAATTTGTGTACATTAAAAGACGTTAGTGACTACAATTGCTAGATTCTCCTCTTTCCAACCCAACCCAACCAATTTTATTTTTTAGCATGAATTTGTTATTTTCTTACATTTAGCTTATTTTGGATTTTTTGTTGTTGTTGTTTTTTTTTTCGTAGTAACCCAGCCATTTCTATATTCCAGCATGAATTTGATATTTCTTTTAAATTTACCTTATTTTGGATTTTTTTTTTATGTAGGTAAGCGCTCATGAAGAAATGAAGAAGAAGTAGAAGATCTATTGCGACCTCCTATAACTAGGAAAGGCTAACTAAATGTGCTTTTTGATATTGCTGATACGATTAATGTCAATAAACTATCTTAATTTTGCCTTCGTTTTCATTGGTTTTTTTTTTTGTGTCATAACAGCATGATTTTTATTGCTCTCTTGATTTTATTTCGCATGATTAATTTTTACTTTTAATTTTCAAATTATTATTTAAGTCATTTTCTGTATATTGATTTTTACATAATTTTGAATAATTTTTTTTTTGTTATTGATTTATAGATCTGATTGAATATAAAGTAGTCAAAATTTTTGTCATTTTTTATGTTGTATCAAAAGTTACTGAATAATGTAAATTTCAAATTATGTTCAATAATAATGAGAACTTGAGGGAAACTTATCAAGAAAAGATACTTTGATCAAGTTTAACTTCTACACACACAGGTAATAATTATTCATATCTTTTAAAAATTATTTGCGTTAAATAAAATTTTTGAGTCGACGGTTTATGCATAAGTGAATCAACTATTACTGTATTATTTTTTTATATTTTTTTGTTATTCTAAACTTTAAGGCAATAATATTTAAATTTCAATCTTCATATGACTGACTGGAGAAGAAGAGAAAGGAGTAGGTCAAAAGAATCTAAATTCAAACATTTTTGTTCGATGTCTGATAGCAAAAATCACGGGAGCAATAATAGGATTTTTTTTTCTTATCTATTTTTGTGTTAGTTCAACTTTTATTTTATTTTGCTACATTACTTCCTACAACCGAAATGAATGCTTAATTTCTTATTGAATTAAAAGAGAAAATTGACATTCATTTTGGTTTGAGATGGAGGTAGTTGATTTGAAAATGTATAATATATGAATGGAAAATATTGAAAATGTATATTATATGCATGAAAATTAAATTCGTGAAGGAAAATGTATCTTCAATCAACATATGAATAAAGAAGGATGTATAGATATCCACCATGAAAATAGTAATCTTCTGTACTATCATTTCAATAACGTTTTTTTTTTTTTTTTGCATGTGAAGTCATAATCTATTGAAGGTTTATCTTCATTTTTTTTGTTGGTCCCAAAGGTACAACAAGGGTATAGAAAATAGCTAGAGGGGGGGGAATAGCTATGAAAACTTTTTCTATCCCTTTTGAAAATATTCAACCAAGGCTTACTAACTTAGCTGTGAGGTCAATTTATGAGTCACAACTAAATAGTAAAATGTACAGCGGAAGTTTAGAATAATAAGAGAAAACACTTGCATGAGACTCCTCTTTGTAGTTGATTTCATTTCATTTTAATGTACTTCACAATTAATTGATATTAATATGAAAATATATATTATAAAAACAATTAATGTGGTAATAACTAAAGAAAATCTCCCAAAAAATGACTAATAATAAATTAAAAAGTATCCCGTGCGTAGCACGGGTTTCATCCTAGTGTCATTAATGAAAATTCATTTTCTTAGTTTTGTTAAGAACTAGAGAAAGTTATTTTGATAAGTAAGAGGTGACGTTTTGAAGCTACTCTTTTCTGTAATAAATGATTTGTTTCTTTATATATATATACTCCCTCCGTCCCGCTATAAATCACACATTTTTTTCATTGAGCGTCCCGCTACAAATCACACATTTCCTAAAATGGCAAAAAATCTTTACTATTCCATCCACTCATTCTCTCTCCTACATTATTTTAATACTCACAACACCATTATAATTTACTATTCCCTCCACTCATTCTCTCTCATATTTTACTTTTACACTCACAATATTTTTTCCATTATTTTTTTCCTTAATTTACGCGTAAACAGTAAATGTTTGATTTCTACCGGGATGGAGGGAGTATATGATATTGCCTTAGTAAGTAATACTCCCTCCTTCCCGCCCGATGCTTCACCATTTTGGTGAAGCACGTAAATTAAGAAAAGTGATGAGTGGGAGAAGAATTGTGAGAGGAAAGAAGTGAGTGAATATTACAAGTGAGACCCATAATTTAAGTATGTGAGAGAAAAAAGTGTGTGGGATTGACAAATGGGGCCCACATGTATTACTATTTTAGAAAAGGTGAACCTTCTATCGAAACACCCATTTTGGTGAAAGGTGAAGTTTCGAACGGAACGGAGGGAGTATATATATATACCAAGGGTAGGATGCTCATTTCCTTTCTCACAATTGTAGCTTTGCTGTTGTAGACATGGTACTTATCGACTTAATCATGTGTCTTAGTCGACATAGCTTTAGTTCTCTGGTCATTCTAGTTATAAGACTATTTCACTATGTCCCGTTCGATATGGAGTCTTATGACGAGGAGATGTAACGACCCTAACACATAGGCACTATTTTAGTATCATATTATATGTTTTTTATATTATTGTTGACTTTATGTGCTCATTTTATGTCTTTAATTTATTATGTTAAGATGAGATGGTTGTGAAATAATTCTAAAGCCTTAGGATAAAATGAAAATAAGATAAAGTATCTTGGGGGAAGTATAATAAGTGAAAATCAATAAAATAAATAAATTGTTATAAGTAGTGGAGGTGGGTAGTGTGAATAATTGAAGTTGTGATATAGTTGCATTTTTCTAAATTTTGGAGGGCTTAGTGGTACATTTTTGGAAGATTGAATTTAATGAGGGGATGGGGGGCCATGCCTCTCCCTTTTTCCCTCATCACCTTTTTCATTTTGTCAAACCTTTCCATACTTCCTCCATCATTTCCCATCATCCTCCTTCATTCTCCTCAATCAAGAAACCTCCATGGAAAACCTCTCTCCATTCCTTTCTTTCTAAAAATCACAATAAATTCAATTCTTCTCCATTTTTCAATTCGGGTGTACTTTCGTGTTCGGGACAACGAGGGGAACATATCAAGCTAAGAAAATCCTTATTCCACATCATATTGTTAAGGTAAGTTATTATGACTTTCTTCTAATAATTGCTCACTTTATGTGTTTTGAATCTCTTGTTGAAAGAAAAGGATTTTGATATTTTAAATAATGATTAATTGAGTTGAAATGGGTTAGTCAAGGTTGAATTGATTTTTAGTTGTAAAATGGTGATCTAAGATTGAAGGAGGAAAGGTATAGAAAAACTGTGAATGTTAATGATTTAAGAGTAAGTATTGAATTTGGGTTTTGACAAATTTTCTAGAATAAAGTAAGTGAAGAAAATGGTTAGTATTGTGTTATGGAGTTATTGTTTGTAGTTATGTCCATCTTACTTTGATTTGGGAAATGTTATGAACATATTTCAATTGGGTAGAAAGAAGTAGAAGAGGATTTAGTATATTTTTAATGATGTAAGTATTATGACTTCCTTTCATAACTAGCTCATGAAATGCTTGGTTTTGTTATTGTGTTATTATCATTGTTGTTGATGATTAGCGCACTTTCTTGGAGTTTAGGAATGGGTTAATGATGTAGAATAATGTTGTTGTTCATGGAAGTGATAAAGAGTGTAAGAAAATGGGTTGAGTTAGATTAAGAATGTTAAACTTGAAATGTGGTAGTGAAATGGGTAGAAAATCAAGTTGTAAATGATCTAGGTTTATATTATTTTGGGTTTAAATGATTTAGTATGAGAAGTATGAAGTTTAGTAAGCCCTTCTAGGTTCACAAAACAGGGGAAACTTGGGTTGGGACAATTTGGTTTAGTTGCTGAGGGATTTCTAGCCTTGTTCTGAATTCTGGGCTCAGGTCACGAGTCGTGCCCTGTGGCACGAGTCGTGCCTGAGGATGGGACGAGTCGTGATCAATGATAAGCTGAAGTCGTGCCTTGCTAGGGACGCCTGAATCTGGGGAATTTAACTCGTTGGTGGGGAAGTGAGGCCACCAGCCCAAGTTTGGCTTGACTTGGAATGCCTATGATCGCATGGTAATCACTAGTCAACTCCATGACTACAAAATTGACTGTGGCTTTGGCTAGGAAGGGATGATCACCGACTTCAAGTTCTAGCTCCACAGTTCCCTTGGCTCCAACATTGTGATTGGTGAATCCTTCTAGCCTTCCATGGTAGGGTTCCAACATGGTGTCTTTCAAGCCCATCTGTTGGAAGGGAGTCAATAATAGTAGGATGTCACGGAGGCCCCCGTGTCAACAAGAAGTCTTTCGGATTCAACGTTGTCTATTCGGCCCTTTATCACCAAGGGTTGTTCACGAGCTGCTCGGCTTCCAGCTAACTCATTAGGAGAGAAACTAATGACCTCTTCCGTTTTATGGATCCAAGCAGGAACATGGTACACTTTGCTCAGCTCGTGGATCCGGGTCCCTTAGTTTTTCCAGGTAGAAGTTACCTCTTCCCGTATCACATGCAACTTGGCCCGAGGAGGCCTCGGCGTCTTCATCCTCGCTTTGTGTCGTCATCTTCACTTTCCTCTTCCTTCCGCTTCCGCTTGTTATCTTTTTCATAACATAACGATCTAACTTTCCCTCGTCGACCCATTTCTCCGGATTATTTTCTTGAGGGCCCAACAGGCCATCGCTGGTGTGCCGTCTTTGTGAAAATCAATGTATTTGTTCATGTTACGAGGGAATTTTGGCTTGTCGGCCATGCTCGGTTGAGGTGGAGGAAGGTCGGACCAAATTTCGCATGATTTCGAGATGGGCTTAGTAAGAGGAGTGAACTCAAGCTTCTCCGTACTCCTTGTTTTGTTTTTCCCTTTGGCACCCTTGCCGTTTCCATTACTATTCTCGCGATCGTCGTCGCCCGCTTCGTCCTTGTCGCCCTCCTTCTTTGTTTTGTCCTCACCATGAAAATGGCATAAGCTACCTTGTATAGCTCGGACTTCGTTTGAGGTTCCCCTGGCCGAGAGTTCATAAACGAGGGACCATTTTAGGGCGGAATTGAAACAAACAATAACTTCCCTATCAGCCGAGGCTTTCTTCAACCCGGTCCGCCATTTTTCTAACCGATTATAATAGGCGAATTTCGAGGGCGGTCTCTCCTTTCCCGCTTCAATGTTGGCCAAGTCGCCAATCTTATCTTCCTCTTACCAACAGTGAGCAAAGTGGTCCAAGAACATTCTCCTCATGCCTCTCCAAAGAATCGATGCTACCTCTTTTAAGCTCACGGAACTGTGTCAAAGTCGGTTCCTGTGAGAAGGTGCTCATCAAAAGCTTTACAGACAGGTGTCATCGCAGTGGTGAGGAGATTCATAGTTTGTTCAAAACTTTGCACGTGGTCTTTTGCATCAAGAGTGCCATTGTATTTTTCAAATTAGGGAGCTTGAGGTGGGGATTAGGTGGAGTCACAGCTTATCCTCAAAGAGAATGGACGTGTTGCCGGTCATACATAATCATCGTCATTAAACTTCTTTCCCTCTCCATGTCATCCAGCCTTTGCTTCAACGAGCCTCCCATTGCTTGGTTTCCACTCCCTTGTCACCGCTTGAGCGGGTGCTTCGTTGGGAGCTTCGACGGATTTGTCCTTGGGCGATCATTCACCCTACCGTGCTCGCGTCATGTCGGTGGGCGTCACCCGTTTGGAAGGAGCTTTGTCACGCCTTAATTCCAGGGTCTTGACCGCCCAGTATCATTACGTACGGCTCGTGTCCTCGGCCTTGCAAATTCTCGTCGCGAGGACGAGGAGAATCCGGCCGACGAGGTCGAGGAGAATTTGGTCGACAGATCGAGGTGGCGTGGGATGCCTAGGTGCCATGACAAGACGAGTAAGGGATAGGCGTCTCTGCTCAAGCCGAGTCTCGTTCTTAGGTCCCCTGGAATTTACTCCTCTTCCCTAGGAGTTAAGTGGCTTCTCAAGTCGACCACTCGGAGCCCTCTCACACTGTTGTGCCGAGGATGAGGAGAATCTCGGGGGCTTGCCTTAGTAGGTCCCCTGGCCTTGAGGGGAGGAGGTTGTTGCTCATCCCGTCCTTTCGAGGGGGTTGCCATCCCACAGATGGCCTAATAAATTCAGCCATGGAATGCTCTGGGTCTAATTGCAAGAGAGCACTCATGTTTCATACATTCTTTGTAAAGTTTCCATTTGCCTATGTAACAAAGAGCGTCGGTCAATGGGTTGACTTCCTCCTGCTTGACCGGCGTCGGCATTCTTTGTTTTCTTCCTTCCTACTTGCTTTCCGCGGGTACGAGTAGGACGAGGAAGCTCAGCACCTTCTCCCCTCGCTTCACCCTCGACCCTTGGAACGAAGCGGTCATGGAGAGGGAGGAAGGGCATCTCGGGCCGAGGTAAAGGAGGAGGAGGAGGCGCTCTCGCTCCGGTGTTCGCCTGTTCACTTGGGTTTGATCCTCCTCAGCAGTTACACTTGCAAATTGTCCGTCCATAGCAAATAAATCAACAAATTACCAATTTAAGCGAATATCCCAAAACCACAATTTCCAATAGATCCAAGTTTCTGGCCAAAATTAGGGCAAAATTTGACCAAAAACAAACAGCCAATTGCAATTTTTCCAACACAAAAAATTCAAGCCAAAATTGGGATGGAATTTTAACGCTAAAAACGCCTCCAAACGGAATGCGGGCAATATCCCGGTTTGAAATTCGCAAATCCGGGCGGTTTCAAGAACGTAGTCTCAACGATCCAAAAATTCCGTTCACAGAGAGAAAGATTCGAGCAAGAAAATTGGCTTTTTAGCGAGCGTTTTCCGTGCCAAACAAAGGGTGTTTGAATCGATTTCCCGCAATGGAACCAATTGATGATGCCAAAATCGGGCAAACCGCCCAAATCCAAGCGATGATTGCTCCGGTGATTGCAAGGCCTGAAAATAAGAGAAAACACGTAAACTAAGCCGGGCGGATCCGGCCAAAGGCCCTCCACGTGAGAGTAAGTTCACGGTTTGTATATATGAGAAAACAAATGGACAGAGTTTTCCCAATGTAAAAAGTCACGTACTCAAATAATGAGCCATGGGGCTTGTATTTATAGGGATGGATTGATAGAATCCATGTTGAAGTAAACTTGTAAGAGATAATAAGATGTAATCCTAAGAGAATTATATCTGTTAAAGAGTCCTTGTTTGACTTGAATTGGTGTAGTTGATTACAATCCCATTGAATCATGAATGTGTAATCCTTGTTGTATAAGAAGGACCGTATATTCTCGTTAGCCTAACGCCGAGGAACATGAATGTTCTACCTCGGCTTTGGCGAATAGACCGAGGTAAATGATTATGCTTCCTCGTCATTTGGAAATTGGCCGACACGAAGATGTGCCGGGGTAAATGATTTTGTTTCCTCGTCATGGTGATGAAATGCCGAGGTAAGAACTTTTCTTTCCTCGTCACTTGCGGCATGACGGCCCGAGCATATTGACCTAAGGCCGAGATAAACGTTCCTCGTCATACAAGGAAGACCTTACTCGGCCCTGATACTTGGTTATTTAGATAATATTCATGGCCCAATTCAATTAGGCCCAGCTTGAGCAAACCCATGTTCATATCTCGGTTTATACCGTTCATTAGTTATTTATTAATAAAAAAAATTTTTTTTTTTCAAAAAACTAATGAATTTACTATTAGAGCTAGAGGTGTTTACGGTCTGGATTGTTACGATTTTTGTCAAAATTTTAGAAAATTATGACCAGACTAATATATCGGTTCTGTAAAAATTTATGACCAAGATCATACCATTACATTATAGGACCATTCCTATTGGTTCGATTCTAATGGTCCGGTTCCGTCAGTTCTACAAATTTTAATATATTATAATTTTTACAATAACAAAAATTATCACCAGTTACTTCAACAATAAAAAATTGTCACAAATATTTAATATTCAAACCACAACATAGACACCATTAAACATTAATTGTTTACCTTCAAATTTAACTATAACATAGAAAAAAATTAAAACTAGTATAGAGAAGAGAAGAGCAGAGGAGAAGAGCATTGGGATAGAGGATGGGGTGAACTACGCTATTGAAAGAAATATTGAGATAGGGTTTGATGGATTAGAGGCTTGTAGCGACGCCGACTAACTAGGTAAGAAAATTCATTATAACTTTTTTTTTAAGGATTTTAAATTTTAAGTAAGTATATATATATATTATATATATAAATAATCGATACGATTTCGGTATATAACCGTGTATATTTTTTTCAAAACTAGAACCATATCAAATAATCGGTTTTATAAAAATTTATAATCATGATCAGAGCAATACTATTGATTCGATCCTATTTTTAATGATCTACTTCAATTTTATCGGTCGGATTCATCGATTTTTTTTTGCACAACGTTTGAGCCAATTACACATTAAAATTGAGTTGGTCTTATGAAAAACGCGTTTTTTCTGGCACTTAGGAAAAACGTGTTTTGTGTTTTCCCGTTTGTGCCAGTGTCAGTTTAACAAAGTGCCAGTGTGATAAAGTGCCAGTGAATGTGTAACAAAGTGCCAGTGTAAAAAAGTACCAGTACCATTTTAACAAAGTGCCAGTGTAAACAAAGTGCCAGTGCATGTGTAACAAAGTGTCAGTGTAAAAAAGTGTCAGTGTCAGTTTAACAAAGTGCCAGTTACATTAACACTGGCACTTTGTTAAACTGACACTGGTGCTTTTTACACGGGCACTTTTATATACATGAACTGACACTCTTCACACTAGCACTCTGTTACACTAACACTGGTACTTTGTTACACTAATATTTTTGCTGGCTCTCAAAAACACAAGCACTGGCATTCAAAAACACATGCACTGGCATTCAAAAACACATGCACTGCCACTCAAATACACATACACTGGCACTAAAAAACAATGGTAAACATTTTTGCTGGCTCTCAAAAACACAAGCACTGGCACTCATAAACACATGTACTGGCACTCCAAAACACATGTATTGACACTCCAATACACGTGCACTGGTATCTAAACAAAGCCAAAAATCAATCACGCCAAAATCAATCACCACGCCAAAATCTCCCTCTGCAAGTTGCAATTAACAAGAGAGGATTGCCAAATTGCATTTGGGTAGTTACAACTCTCTCAATCTCAACCCATTTTCCCCACACTAATGATCATTTAACAGTGATCCATCGTTTTCTGAAGAACAATTCGATTCTCCCCAAAGTGCTAGTGCCAGTTTAGCATGTGCGGTGATCGGAATTCATTGGAGAAGCAGTAGTGGTGAACGGTTTAGGATTTGAAACAGGGGAGACGGCGTTGGCAATTTTGGGGGGAATTGAGAGGAACGGTGGAAGCGGTTGAGAGGGTTGGATTAGGTTTCCATTCAGCCGGAGTAGGGAGAGAACGACGATGAGCTTGGCCGGAGAAGGAGGACGCCATTAGAGAGAGCTCTGGTGAGGAAACCGTTTTGCGTCTAGAGAGAGAGAGAGAGTCTGAGAGAGAGAGAGAGACGAAATGTTTAAAAATACGTTTTTTTGTAAGCTTAAAAAAATACATTTTTTACAAGTTTTTGACATTAAAATTGGATGCATCCATTATTATAATCTCCGGCATGGTACGATAATGTATGAGCAAGACAAAACTTTTTGAGGAGAACAATGCATGGACAAATTATAAATATAATAATTGCACTTTATATTACTTTCAATTTATTCCTGCCATTTTTTTTTTGCTTTTAAGAAACCTTTGTAATTTCAACTCGCTTTATGATCTCTAAAATATTTGTGAGTAAACATGCTAACATTTTAAAATGCAACATACTTTTTTAAGGCTTAACAATTACTGACAATTTTAAGGTAAAAACAACTTCTTTTTTTCCCAGTATTACAAAAAAAAAAAAAAAAACACTAATTTTTTATAACACTTACTTTACCTTTTTTATATAAAAGTTTAGTTGTTAATATCAAAATTTAAGCCAAATATAAGTATGGATGTCATATCATAATGTTATTAATTTATGGGGTACATTACACAGCCCGCCAACAAGATATTAACAAATACTACTACCAATTACCTCGAGTTTCATCTTATTTTCCAATTTTATTATCTTTGTACAGATAAAATGTGTATTATATTCTTTAATTTTTTAAATGACTAATTTAGAATTTGAAAAATTTTTATGAGTAAAAATATCATTTTACTTATAAAATTTCATTTGACTTAAACAAAAAATGAAACGAAACTAAATATCAAACATATTTGTTAATTCATATAATGAAGTTTTTGATGAATTTTTTCTCAAATAATCCCGTTTTACTTTTTTATTTCCCAAAATGACTCACTGTTCAAAGTATTGCCCGGAATGTCCTCTTTTTTGAAACTCGCTACACCGTGTAGCGAGTTTGACTAGGGTTGGTCAAAACTCGCTACACCGTGTAGCGAGTCTTGGATAATTAATTACTGCAGTTGGAAAATTAATTATGGTATTTAATTACTCTAAATTCGCTACACTGTGTAGCGAGTTTTGACCGAAGTCAAACTCGCTACACCGTGTAGCGAGTCTAATTAAATTTTCAAAAAACCTTTTCCCCTTCAGTTCACGCATTCAACGAAGAAAGAAAAAAAATTACTCCCCAACCTCCATAGCCGGCTGCAAGAAGGAAGGAGAAGAAGATTCGACCCAAGCCAAGGAATTTCTCAAGAATTTCAACATTTTTCTTAATTGTAAGTTTACATCTCTATATTAAGTTGAATTTTAGTTTTTATTCCGAATTTATGATTTTATTTTTTTAATTTCGAATTTCTTGATTAATTTCTATATTGCCATTGCAATTTAGGATTTTTTTTTTGTTGATTTGTTGTTGAAATATTGTTATTCCCATTTATGTGACTAATTTTTATTTAATTCCGAATTTTTTGATTTTTTTAATGACATTGCAATTTAGGATTATTTTTTGTTGATGAAGTGGTTGATTTTTTTTTTTGGTAGTTATTCAACTAATTTATTTATAATTAAGTTGATTAAAATTTAGGACGGAGGGAGTATTAATCATTCATATAAAGGGAAAAATACAAAAACAATTATATGCCAATTTAACCGTCATATAATTTTTGACAAAGTGAACATGAATGAAAAAATAATTGAGTGGTAGATTAAAAATGAAATTAATATATTAATTGAATTGGTAACGGAATAAAAAATGACCCATAATCACACATAATGGTTGTTTGTTTGTAAGGTTCTGAAATAGTAATAGAAAAGGGGTTTAGGGTAAGATAGGTTCCAATAATATAAGGGCGTAAATGATTGCAAATTTAGGACATCTGTATTTTTTATTTAACTGTCATATAATGGTTTTTTAATGACATCTGTATTTTTTATTTAAATTTAGGTAAAAATGACCTATGAAAATGACAGAAACCATTGATCAAGAACAATTAAAAAAAAAAAAATCTATTGAAGTGAATATTAGTAAATGAAGTGTTAAACATATGTTTAAAACAAAATTTACAAGAAAACACAGGAGATTGCTATTTTAGTCTCAAGGTGATCTCTCTGACTGAGATTTTTTTCTTAATTATGGCACAATAATCTTTCTCGTCACGAAACCCTAAACCCTTAAAATATGATTTAGTGATAGAAAAATAGAATATGAATTAATATACATATAACAACATTCCAAATCTCATATACTTATAGCCCAAACCATAAACCCTTAAAATATGATTTATTGAAGTATTACTTAGTATATAGGTCGGAAACCAAGAACTTCCCCACGTGCACTTCTTGGAAGTGTGGGATAACTTTGGATTACAATGCCAACGTACTAGTAATTACACTTATGTATTCTCTTATTTATTTTCTTGTCTTATAGAACAATAACCAACTTTCATATTGAAATAAATAGATGGAATCGCTCATTGATCCCTTTGGCCTATCGATACATCTCTGTTTCCGACTCCGCATGCGGAGCATAGTGGCTAGGTATATTTGGTCCTGGTGGCCATATTGTAGTCCCCTCGCTTTTCGTCATGGTGCCGCCTTGCCACCCGTATTAGCTCCCGTGATTATGATGAGACCGGCAGAGTGCGGATTCACTGAGTTCACTATATAGGCCTGGACACAGCATGATTTTGCACCGCCGGGAGGCTTTGATCGAGCGATGGCGTCCGGAGACCCATACGTTCCATCTCCCTATGGTGAGATGACGATCACTCCTACGTGATATCGGCATGATTTGCGGGTTGCCGATTGATGGGGATGCCGTTACCGATGATGGGTTTCCACCCATATAGACCTGGCAAAGGCCGAGCGTCAGGAGTATTTAGGGCCGCCTCGCCGACGCATATATAGATGGGAGCAACCAAGCTCCGGTGGATTACCATGCGTTTCACACACTTTGGTGACCTCCATGATGATACCGCTCCGTAGATTGTGGATCGCATGTACGGCCTACATCTTGCTTGCCTGGGTTCTACGATCATGCCTGATCGTACGAACAACAAGGTTAAGCTATGTTATCTCCCTCTGCTTAGGGATGTATCTAGGGTCAGCCAGTACAGTTGGGGGAGTGCTGCGCTTGCTTTCCTCTATCGAGAGTTATGTGGTGCGACGTGCACTCGACGAGACAACAGGTGGAGGATTTCTCAATGTTCTACAGGTATTTTATTTCATTTTAATGTTCTTTATGTTTTTAAGTTTTATTTAAAATTTGCGGCATTATTTATAGTATTTGATATACATTTATTTGGTATAGATTTGGGCTTGGGAGCGGTTGAAATGTGTGAGGCCGCAGATCCGTTCTCGAGTACGACAAATAGGACTACACCATCATGCCCCTGATGCCGGTATACATATATCATACTTTATTTTCTCGTCGTTAATGTTTTTATTTTTTTGAACAAAATCTTATAATTATTTTGTTTACGAAATTTCAGTGGACTCAGCGTCGCCGGATCTCGAGAGAGGTTACCGCACATAGCTCGGCGAGGCTATCGGGATCACCGGCCCTGTCTGAGGCTCACGTGGAGTGGCAGCCTTATGAGGGGAGACACGCTCCGGTCTACTGCACTCAGGGTGAGGAGATATGGTTGGCGAGGGTCCCTCTCATATGCTTTGAGAGTGTCGAGTGGCATCTGCCGGATCGTGTTATGAGGCAAGCTTTGGCTCGAGGCGCTTTATCCCCCACAAAGGCGACACTAGCCTCGGAGCCGCACCGTTCAGATCGGCGGGAGACCTACAGCCGAGATGGGGTGAGCACCATCGCCCATTTGTTACACGATGGGCGTAGCGCCATGACTACTTGGTATCCGGGTGTTCTGGCTTCCACGATATGACCTACACCGACCCATATATGGTATGGTATAGGGACATAACGTGTAGGTTTCAGGCAAGACCTCTCTCACATAGAGGTGGATGGATACCGCCGTCGCCCTCGCTATAGAGTTTATGGTAAGTTTTTACATTTTTCAAGTTTCTATTTCAAGTTTTTTTTTTTTTTTAGCAAGACATCAATTATTAACTTATGTCTCTCGTATCGATATATATTTTTGATATGAAAACAAAAAAAGTGCACCCTTCGGCGCTTGCATGTCGAGAATGAGGCGGAAGCGCATCCTGCATAAGCTTCAATGCGGGAGAGAATTACACACGGGTTCATGGAGTTAGGAGCTCCAACGCCTTCATGCCGCCGCACCTCCCCACCGGTAGATCGCGCACAGGGGTACCTCGGCCACTCGGGTTAGACGTCGTCGACAGGTGCAGGACCGCCACCGAAATGGAGTTGCAAGATGAGCCGCAGCAGCGAGCCCGAGCCCGAGCAAGAGCCTCAAGCGCAGACTCCAGCCGAGATGGATTATGAATGGCCGACACAGCACACAGCCACAGCCACACTCACGCTCGATCCTTTTCGGGAGCGGGAGCGGCTGGGGGTGCGAGTGGGGGCGCCGAGGGAGCGGGAGTGGGGGGGTGGCAAAGTGGTGGTGGTTGGGGGGGTGGGAGTTGGGGTGCCGGAGGGAGCGGGAGCTGGGGGTGGCAGCTGGGCGGTGGGGCGGGAGCGTGGGTGGGCTGGGGGTGGGATGGGGAGCTGCCAGCACCCTTCCCCTCCACCATCCACTATGGGCTTCGGCGCTTATGCGAGCGGGAGCAAGCCTCGAGGACTCCTATGTCACATGCAAGTACCATGGTTTCTCCGATCCGGCCACTGACCCCCGAGCAACAAACTACAAGAGAACAGATGCTTAGAAGAGGGTCTCGGCTCCGTAATCCGCCTCATCCCTACACCCCGTCTGCCTATGATAATAGGTAGAGAGTTCACTTTTTTTTATTATTATTACGTAATGAAACTTTGTTGTATTGGTTTAGTTTTTATTTGAATGTTTTTTATTTGTATTGAAACCTTGTACTATTAGTGTAGTTTTTATTTTAATATTTTTTATTTGTATTAAAACTTTGTAACTTTATACGGTTAGTTTAGCTTTTATTTTAATGTTTGCATTTTATTGTTATTTGGATGTTTTATATTTGTTATGTTTAATTTGATTGTTTACAACAGGTTTTATGGTTTGTAGTTTCAAGCAGATTTTTATTTGATTGTTTGGTTTTGGTTTTGGTTTTGGTTTTGGTTTTGGATCTGCCCGGATGGGCGGTCGCCCACACAATTATAACATTCGCCCAAGTAAATAGAGAGATTGCCAAGGGACGTAATAATTCTTTTGAAATCGCTAGACCGTGAAGCGATTATCACTAAAATCGCTACACGGTGTAGCGAGTTTAGTGAAAATCGCTTCACGGTGTAGCGATTTTGTACTTTTTTTTTTCGAATTATGCCAAACATAAATTGAAACTTAAAACTTAAATGGAAAATGAACTTTTTTTTATTACTCCCTAATATAATAAATATCATCAATTATAATTTATAAATATTCATTAAAATAACTAAAGTCATTTTTAGAAATTGGAAAATTACATTCAACTCAAATATAAATTACATTGGACTTTTCAAGTTTAATGAAAACAACATAAAATAAAACTGCAACTGAAACTGAATCCAATTCAAGCCAAACATAAATTACATGAAAAATATTATGCTACTCCCTAAGGTTCGGGCATCTACGACGATCAGTGCCCTCTTCCCCGATGGCATGATGAACACATACTCTTCCGTTTATCTGCTTGAAAGTCCATAGAATTACGAAAGCGTCTTGATCTAGGTCGTCCGGACTTCGCAGAACGTCGAAGTAGGGGATTAGGGAAGAAACTAGGCACCAAACCATCCACGCCCCAATAGTCCTCATGCTCGATTGGTTGGAATGTCCCCTTCCATGTCTTGTAGTATTCCCCGACGGTGTAATATTCAAAACGAAATCTCGACCATCAACATTTTGTGCGTAACAACAAGCAAGGAGATGGGAACAAGGCATGCGATAGGCAACCCATTTACCACATGTGCAGTGCGCTCATTAAGTCGGACAATCTGTATATTTCCTCCGTGATCACCCTGACGTGCGGTTGTCACTTGATACACCCCCATTTCGTGATTGTTGAACCTCCCGACGTGATGTGATGCCGCTTTCCGGTGTTCTTCAAGTAGTGATAACTCGACTTTCCGCCGAATTGGTGTCTGGATTGATGTTAGGTTATCAGATTACCTCCTAAGGCATTGATTGCAAATCCACGCCTTACTTGAAAGTACTCCACACAACGGTAGAAGGCGCTTTCAACAATTGCCGTGATTGGCATCCCACGAGCTCCCTTCATCACACCATTGAAAACCTCGTACATGTTGGTAGTCACGATGCCATACCCGTAACCACCATCGTGTGCCAATGTCCATTTTCTAGCATCCAAATGCCGAAACCATGCAATTGCCTCGGGCTTAATTCCACGAATACTCTCTAAGATAGATTTCAATTTTCTATCTTGAGTTGCTCTACCCGCTCTCCGTAACGTATACTTCAACCCTTCCCCTCTATGCTTTTCCAAGAAATTTGCTCGCAAATGTCTCAAGCAATATCGATGATGCACGTTTGGCCACCACGTATCTTCGCCTATAGTCTTCGTAATGCCCCAATGACTCGCCGATATCAAGCATACTTCACGACTCCCGATAATATGCTTGCAAACCAGTATAAGAACCAACGCCCGATTCGGCCAGCCCTCCTTTTCAACAACGGCAAAGGCAAGCGGAAGTATGTTGTCTTGGGCGTCAACACCCATGGCACCGCATACCCCTTTATATCTACCATGCATAAATGTTCCATCAATGTAAATGACCGGCCGACAATGAGAGAAAGCTTCAATGCAAGGCCCAAATGCCCGTAATACCCGTCGAAACACGGAGGCCTCACTGATCGGGAGGAGAGGAGGTGTAGAGTACTCCACAATTGTCCTCGGATTGTATTTTTGAATGGTCGCTAAGACGCGGTAACCTCTTATAAGATTCCTCCCAATCTCCAAAAACCTCTCGCAATACCCTTCGCTTTCCACACCATGCCTTCTTGTAAGTAATTACCTTGTTGAACCTACTAGAGATGTGTGCAATAATGACTCCAACCTTGACATCCGAATCGGCCTTAATAACACCAACGACTTCCCGACCGATAAACTTGGCATCTAGATTGGGGTGATCTTGACTTGCTCCGAATATAAGCAAGCAGCGAGGAGCCTTATACTTGGTCACTTCCCAATAGCCAAACTTCTTCCTACTCACACGAACATAAAAATGACATGGATAATTTTTGAACGTACACTCAATTACCCATGTGTTCGGTGTGCTCTTTCTTACCCCGAACACTGCGATTGTTTTTAATATGGAACCTTTTATATCAAATTGTGCCTCGTTCTTGCCAGAAAGCGTATCCCTTTAGCAATCGCCCGTTGTTCCGGATCCCAACCGGAAAACTATGCGCATGATCGTAATCAATCAACCCTTGTTCTTGTCGAGCGATGTACCAATATCACCGTAAAAGGGATAACTCGCTCTCTCATAGCTTCGATTTTGCGGCACTTCATAGTGAACAAGAGGTCCTTCCACATCATCATCAATCGGCCCATCATCACCGGCTCCCAAATCGACATCGTAATCACTACTACCCTCCTCATATTCATCATCGTCATCCTCTAGCATTGCATCTACATCGGTGTGCACTTCCTCTTCTTCATAGTCATCATCATAATCATCATTAACATGATCATTATGCCCAAATGCCCGATCATCATCATTAGCATGATCATTATGCCCAAACGGCCCATCATCATAATTTGGTGTTTGAGTTGATACAAGAGTTTGGGAACTTGGACCAACCCCATCATCACGGTTACCGCTTGGAGAAAACCCGAAAGTACTCTCTCGTGTGTCAGTGTTTCAAACTCGATTGGATCGATTTTCAATTAATTTTACAACCACATACAAATTCGCAAATTTCCAATCCCCCAAATTTAGCAAACCGATCGAACATTACATCCATACACGCATCATCTTCAATATGGAAAGGAAAGTACTCACCAATCCCGCTATCAAAAGAATGAGGGCATCTCGTAAATGACTTTCAAATCAAATTGAGACCGATCTAAGTTCGCCTTTTTATATAGCTCATCAATCAAATCATTGTATTTCCATCAAGTAATTACCCCTTACTGCGCATTTTGGCCCCTTTTTGAAATGAGGACCATCAAACGGTTGTTCATCATCACCTCCCCAATAACACATAAAAATGATTGGACCCCCGTTCATCTTTAACCCTACATTACGAAATCAAAGTGTTAAAACCTACATAAAAAAACTCTTACATTTATTATATCTACAACATAATAAAACACAGTTAAATCATTAAATTTTATATCTAAACATAAGTCAAAATAATAATTAAGATGATGTTAAAACCTACATAACAAAACTCTTACATTTATTATATCTACAACATAATAAAACACAGTTAAATCAATTAATTTTATATCTAAACATAAGTCAAAATAATAATTAAGATGATGTTAAAACCTACATAACAAAACTCTTATATTTATTATATCTACAACATAATAAAACACAGTTAAATCATTAAAATTTATATCTAAACATAAGTCAAAATAATAATTAAGATGATGTTAAAACCTACATAACAAAACTCTTACATTTATTATATCTACAACATAATAAAACACAGTTAAATCATTAAAATTTATATCTAAACATAAGTCAAAATAATAATTAAGATGATGTTAAAACCTACATAACAAAACTCTTACATTTATTATATCTACAATATAATAAAACACAGATAAATCATTAAATTTTATATCTAAACATAAGTCAAAATAATAATTAAGATGATGTTAAAACCTACATAACAAAACTCTTACATTTATTATATCTACAATGTAATAAAACACAGTTAAATCATTAAATTTTATATCTAAACATAAGTCAAAATAATAATTAAGATGATGTTAAAACCTACATAACAAAACTCTTACATTTATTATATCTACAATGTAATAAAACACAGTTAAATCATTAACTTACCTTGATTCTTGTTGATCTTCAACAATTCGGATGAAATAAAATAACGTGAAGAAATTTTATTTTGAATTCAGCTGTATTAGAAAATGGTGATTGAGAGAATTGATTGAGAGAAAGAGAGAAAGCAAAAGTTGAAAGAAGAAGAGACAGTTGAGAGAAAAAGAGAAAGCTGAGTTCTTTCTTTATAGAATCTCTCCCGCACATAGCAGAATTAAATGACATTTGAAAGTCACGGGTGTGTTCAAAACTGGCCGGAAAGTGTTTTGGTTTATTATAACTCGCTACATGTAGCGAGTTTCAATAAAGCCGACTTAAACTCGCTACACCGTGTAGCGATTTCGGCTTTATTGAAACTCGCTACACAGGAAGCGAGTTACGTTCAGTTTGTCCCCCCTAAAGATTCGTTTCAAAAACTGTTAAATTCTTTTTTTTTTTTTCTCTCGCGAAGCTGTTTTGAGCAATAATTATAGGTTAATGTAGATATCATAATAAATATCTAAAAATTGTCACTTGAAGTACATATAATGGTGTAACATTAACAACTTTTAAATTTGAATTTGGACAATTAAATCAGCTTCAAATTATTGCTCAAAATAGGCTCGTAGTAACATCAAAAAAATTTTCGTTCGCGAACCCGTTTTGAGCAATAATTATAGGTTAATGTAGATATCATAATAAATATCTAAAAATTGTTACTTGAAGTACATATAATGGTGTAACATTAACAACTTTCAAATTTTAATTTGGACAATTAAATCAGCTTCAAATTGTTGCTCAAAAAAGCTTCGTACTTACAAAAAAAAAAAAATTAAATGTGTTAAAAAATAATGACATGTGGCTGAATTTTTTTTTAAATAATTTTTTTCATGTCTTAAAACAAATGATGACATGTTGTTGAATAAAGTTTTTGTTTCAATTTTTTTTTTTGCAACAAAACAAAACACAAACCGTACCTAATAATTTAAAAATCTAAAATAACATCACAAAAACAAAAATATTTTTAAGTTAGTGGCCACATCCCTACCACATAGGAAATCTTACATAAAATCACAAAAAATAAATATTTTTAAGTTAGTGGCCACATCCCGCCACATAGGAAATCTTACATAAAATCACAAAAAATAAATATTTTTAAGTTAGTGGCCACATCCCGCCACATAGGAAATCTTACATAAAATCACAAAAAATAAATATTGTCAAGTTAGTGGCCACATCCCGCCACATAGGAAATCTTACATAAAATCACAAAAAATAAATATTGTCAAGTTAGTGGCCACATCCCGGCCACATAGAAAAATATTACATAAATTCATAACATATTAAATCCGACATAAATTCAAATAATACATGTCCAAAGATGAAATTAACAATCCTTAGGAAAGACCTTACAAACATTAGAAGGAACAATGTTAAGTAGTGTTTTTGAGCGTGAGGTGGCCCAAACAACAACCTTAATAGATCAACAAAACAAAACATTTAGAACAAAATGATAAGGATATATTTAGGGAGTGTAATGTTAAGGAAAATATTTCATACCTTAGTAAGTATCAGAACAGCACCTTCACCTATGTCACTTCCAAATTCAAGGTGCTTCAACACTTTGTCACCTAAGTAAGCTTCAATTGTGTCCTGTCGGATCCTTCAAAATCACGTGAACATTGCCATTCTCGGCCCGTGTGAACTTCTTGACCACAACCACAACCTAAGACAACAAAAATATAATGATCAATTATTTATAAATTTCAACCTTAACTATAATTAAAATAAAATAATATACCTGCTCCACCCGCTCATATTTTTTAAGGTTCTCCTTGATCATTCTCAAGGGATAATAAGTACCCTCTGCAGCTAGATACTCCATAGCAAAGAAGCCAAGCTTTGCCCTGAAAATAATCATCTTCTTCCGGCTCGGCAAGTTTTTTACGTATGGCCTCTTGGGTCGACTGAGCGGGAGGTCCCTGAGATACATGAGCTTTTCCGGTCCGATGCCGACGCATGGCTATCTGTACTTCACCAGCGGGACCAGGTATGATATGACGGGGTGGAGATTCTCTCTCTGGTTCGATTTGAGACGGAGTCGGATCAAACTGATTTAAAAGTTGGGAGAGACTAGCGGGGTTACCAGGAAGTGGTTCTCGTCCAAGATACCAGCGGGGTTCATTTGGATCCATTTTGATATGTATAAATTTTGGATTGAGAAAGATAAGGGATGGACTAAGAAAGAAAGAAAAGGGAGAAATGGACTGAGGAGGAAGGAAGAGAATGGTTTGTAGGGAGAAGGGAGAAGGGTTTGTTTGGTTGGGACTGACGGGGGGTTTTGTAGGAGTTTGAAACTTTAATTAGACTCGCTACACGGTGTAGCGAGTTTGACTTCGGTCAAAACTCGCTACACAGTGTAGCGAATTTAGAGTAATTAAATACCATAATTAATTTTCCAACTGCAGTAATTAATTATCCAAGACTCGCTACACGGTGTAGCGAGTTTTGACCAACCCTAGTCAAACTCGCTACACGGTGTAGCGAGTTTCAAAAAAGAGGACATTCCGGGCAATACTTTGAACAGTGAGTCATTTTGGGAAATAAAAAAGTAAAACGGGATTATTTGAGAAAAAATTCGTTGTTTTTGATACTAATATACAAAAACTTTTAAGATTTATATTCAGAAGGTTTTTATGTCATTATATTATTTAAATGTGTTTGGTAATTTATACCTAAAATCTTTATTATTGATATACATAACCCATTTAGGTTGATATTCAAAAAATTTGTTGAACATGACCTTGTTTATACTGTATATGTTTGCTAATTAATATCCAAGAAACTTTTATATTGATATTCAGAACATTTTTTAGAACATTTTTTAGCTGGCCACAAAACACATACTTCCTTCGTCCCATTTCAAGCTTCACTTTTTGTCAAAATGGATGTCCCGTTAAAAGCTTTACCTTTCCTAAAATGACAAAGAATCTTTACTATTTCACTCACTAATTCTCTCTCTTATTTCACTATTATACTCACAACACTTTTCAAATTTACTATTTTCTCTACTCATTTTCTCTCCTATTTTACTTTTACACTCACAACATTTTTTCCATTTACCTTTTTCCTTAATTTGCGTGATTTGAAAAAAAGTGTGAATCATGTAGTGGGATGGAGGGAGTATCTATAGTATAAATCAAAGGGGTCTTTGCTACAGTAGAGTGAATAGTTTCAATGGCCGAAATGACTATTTTGCCCTCACTATTTTGTCCCTTCCCCATTTTGCCCTTTAAATTTTTTTATTTTTTTTTAAATTAAAAAAAAATTAAAAAAAAAAAATTACGTGGCCTTGGACACGGGCATGTGCTAGTCTATAGTATAAATGGAAACGGTGTTACAGTACAATGAACAGTATCAAGTGTCAAATTTCCCATTTTGTCCTCATTAAGTTGTCTCTTTTTCATTTTGCCCTTTAATTTTTTTTTAAATAAATAAATAAAAAAAAAACGTGTCCTCGAAACACGGGCTTTTACTAGTTTTTTATTTACTAAAGAAAAATACTCCCTCCGTCCCACTTGTATCAAGTGTCAAATTTTCCATTTTGTCCTCACTAAGTTGTCTCTTTTCCATTTTGCCCTTTAATTTTTTTTTTTAAAAAAAAAAAACGTGTCCTCGAAACACGGCTTTTACTAGTTTTTTATTAACTAAAGAAAAATACTCTCTCCGTCCCACTTCAATTGGTCCCGGGGTGAATTTCACAGTTTTTAAGAAAAATGAATAAAGTGGGTAGAAATTAGAGCAGAGAGAATGTAAAAGTTAAATGTGTGGTAGAAAATAGGAGAGAGAATGTAAAAGTTAAAAATATTTAATAGGAGAGAGAATGAGTAGGAGGAATAGTAAGTTAATGCTTGATTTTTTTGTAAATATGTGGAGATGATAAGGGTATAAATATATGAAAAACTTTTCATTTATGAAATAGATCAATTGAAGTGGGACATCCAAAAAGAAAAGTGGATCAATTTAAAGTGAGATGGAGAAAGTACTAAATTTTCACGTAAAATAATTGGAACGAGATTGAGGGACCTAATAAACATAAACCGGCTCGGACACATACCCACCTAAAGAGAATATCGGGAAAGCTCACTCATTACCTTGGGCGGATTTGGGGGGAAAATCTGTCATCAAATCAATTTTCCAAATTTTCTTCCATTTTCATACCTTCTTCAAATCTCTTCTCTTCCCTTTCCTTTTCTCAAACCCTAATCTTCATCACCTTCCTATATTGCTGTACATTCTTCATTCAGCCCCTTCCTAATCCTTTGTATCTATCTTTATATACTTGTTTAAATATATAAATGTAATTTATAGCATAGAAACAAAATCTGTCAGATCTGCTGGAAGTCCACAAATCAACTTCACACTGTGTGTTTGTAAGTTGATGTGTGAACTTGGTGTTATCTTCTGATTTTTGAACTAATTTGGAGTTTATTAATCGGATACAAGAGAGGGATTTCAGCAGTCATGTCGTCGGGGATGCGTGGCGGCAGCGGTGGTGGAGTTGCCGTTGTTGATCCCAGCAATCTGCATTTGAAGAAGGAGCTTACACAAATCAGGAAGGCTTCACGTGCTTTACGAGATCCTGGTACTACTTCTTCCTGGCGTTCGCCGCTTAGTTCTGCTAGATCCCCCGCCGTTGTTGCTGCGGCCGCGGCTAGTTCATCCCCCTCCGTCAACTATTATTATCATCACTTTAGGAGTAACAGTAATTTACCTTTTGACGAGCCGCGGGATAAGGTAACGGAGCGTCATTCGGCTCAACTGAAAGCTGACATTTCTAATAGGAGTAATAATGGGAGTAGTGGGAGGAGAGATAAGAAGGTTTTTCTCTACAATTGGAGAACGCATAAATCTGGGAGCGAGAGAAGTGCTTCCATCACTGCACATTCCGGTGACCGGCAAAGGTCGCCTCACCAGTATCAAGGCAATGGTGGTGGTGGTGGTGATGGTGGTGATAGTGTTGGTGGTGATGAGAGTGTGGATGACAGTCTAAGCGATGCCCGCAATAATGGTGATGGCGGAGATTCCAGGAGTGACATTGTTGATAGGTTATCTTCATTGATCTTTCAAAGTAAGGAAACTAATGTCACTCAGATGATCCGGCGAACATCAATGAAGAAGAAACTCAAGAAAGGGTCACAATCTGCTGTTATAAAGAAACAAAATTTACAACAACGACAACGACAGCGACAGTTAAGCTTGGTTGATCAGTCTGATGATGCGGATGAGTATCTTAATTCGGCTGATTTACAACAGGCTTCAGCTGCATCGCCCTTGCTTTCGAGGCTTAAATCATCAAAATTGTTGAGAGGTAATAGTAGGAAGGAGGATTCATCGTACTGTTATAGCACCCCAGCATTGTCTACAGGGTCTTTCAGCAGGTATCGGGGTAGGAATCCCAGTACTGTTGGATCTTGGGATGCAACTACAGTTTCTTTTAATGATGGGGATAATGAAGTGGATGATCAGTTGGATGTAATGGGGGCCAAGGGATGTGGGATTTCTTGTTGGTCAAAGAGGACGACTCCGAAGCGGAGAGGTGTTTGTGGTAGTTGTTATTCGCCTTCACTTTCTGATAACTTGAGGAGGAAGGGAAGCAACATGTTGTGTGGGAGCCAGACTATGTATCGTAGACGCCGTCGTGGATCCTCTATGGGTTCCATCAAGAAGAGACTTGTCTCTAGGACTGCTCAAGGTCGGATACCATTGCTAACTAGTAGTGCTGACGGCAGAGGTGGGTCATCTGTAGGTACTGATGATGAGCTTTCCACCAACTATGGGGAGCTTGATTTGGAGGCTTTGAGTCGGTTGGATGGAAGAAGATGGTCGGCAAGCTGTAGGAGCCAAGAAGGATTGGAGCTAGTTTCAACTATTAACGGTGAAAGAGAAGAGGAAAGTTTGGCAGAAAATACAAGTAGCCTTAGCCAGAAGTATCAACCAATGTTTTTTGAGGAATTGGTGGGTCAGAATATTGTGGTTCAGTCGCTCATGAACGCGATTCAAAGGAGACGGATTTCTCCTATTTATCTTTTCCAAGGTCCCCGTGGTACTGGAAAAACGTCAGCTGCGAGGATTTTTGCATCTGCTTTAAATTGCCTTGCTGCCGATGAGGCTAAACCCTGTGGAGTTTGCAGGGAATGCACCGATTTCATTTCTGGCAAGAGCAGGGCTCTTACTGAAGTTGATGGCTCCAATAAGAAGGGTATCGATAGAATTAAATATGTATTAAAGAGCATACGGGTTTCTAAATCCGACTTTCCTTTGTACAAGGTTATTGTGGTTGACGAGTGTCATTTATTGCCCTCTAAATCATGGATGTCATTCCTTAAATTCCTTGAGGAACCACATCCGTATATCGTGATAATTTTCGTAACCAATGATCTTGATAACATACCACGTACCGTTTTATCCCGGTGTCAGAAATACCTTTTCAACAAAATCAAAGACGTTGACATAATAACCAGGTTGAGTAAAATTGCTGCTGATGAAAATTTAGATGTTGAACCAGATTCATTAGATTTGATTGCTCTGAATGCTGATGGTTCACTTCGAGATGCGGAGACTATGTTGGATCAACTAAGTTTGCTGGGAAAAATTATCACTCCTTCTCTGGTGAATGAACTTGTGAGTTTTTACTACCCTTTTTGGGCTCTTTTTTCAACTTGTTACCTAACAGTTTCAGCACCTTTCAAATCCTTATTATAGTTTCTTAATATGAATATGAATTTACTTTGCTCTTTGTAGGTAGGGGTGGTTTCGGATGAGAAACTATTAGAACTCTTGGAGTTGGCTATGTCATCTGACACAGCTGAAACAGTGAAAAGAGCCCGAGAGTTGATGGACTCGGGGGTTGATCCAATGGTTTTGATGTCTCAACTGGCCACCCTCATTATGGACATTATTGCTGGAACTTACCAAGTTGTGGAAACCAGATACAACGATTCATTTGTCGATGGGAGAAGTTGTAAGTCCTTGACACTCACTCTTATAGCTCAGTTTGGTATTACAATACTAACATGATTACTTAAAAACCCTAAGATGTGGATATGCAGTTGTTTATTGTAGCCTCAAACCGATCATTCAATCAACTCTTCCGCTCATGCACCTCTGAAACCTAAAAATGAGGTTTCTTAAGCTATCCTTAAAAGTCAAAGCACTAATATATGCTGTCATCATTAAAAAAGTATGCAAAGTAATAGAAATGCACAGAAACTTATGTTGAATGGTTACACAAACAAGTAGCATCATTGTGATGTGTGTATTCTGGATGGTTATACATGCAATGACCCAAACCCAAAAACCCAGTCCACTACATAAATACCACACGCTGCCCACTGAGCACAAACAACTTGGGTTCACTTGGCTTACCACGGGCCCACCCAAAAGTCCATGGATGTTATTGGTGCCCAATAGTAGTATTGTGGAGGCTTATATATCACAATCAAAGTCCACATCTTTCCGATGTGGGATGAGGGATATCACATATATTCCTTGTCTCTTTTACCTATATGGTAACCCAAAAGTTTGTCTGAAGGCCTCCTATCTTACAAAAAATTAAAAAAGCTCCGGTCCTTGGCCACTACTAAGATTGATGCGATAATTATCTCGATAAAATGGCGATTACCTTTTTGTCATTTACCAGATTGCATTTCAAGTTGCATATTTTGTTTTTAAAAGACCCAAAAAAAAACTTAATTTTCAAATTTACTTATTCATTGACAAACTTGATGGCAAGCTTAGTTTTAACAAAGTTCGGTCCGTGATCTCATTATCTAATTTATTGGAAATCTCATCTATCTTAAGTATCAAATTTCTATGCTAAGTCGAGATGTAGGTGCTTTCATTTCATCGGAAGCTATGCAAGATATCAAATTGATAGGAGAACATTTTGTTGCCTCACTTGATTGCATTGATATACATGCAATATGAAATCGTGACTATCTCAATCTTGTGAAGATACACTAGATTTCCTTGGGATCCATCTCGTGTGCTCTGATGACAAAAGATCAAAAGTTCACCCTGATGTTTGTATTTATGCTTCTTCACTTTTTGTCATCGTTATGTTATTTTTCTCTCCCACTGTCTTTCATAAAAAGTTATCTTTCGTTAGAGAAAGAGTCACATTTCATACAATCAAGTAGAAAAGGAAAATGACAATAATGGGAATAAAGTGATGATAAGTTAGAGCATTTGAATATACTTGGCATGTTATAGGTCAGATTCCTTCATCAGTAAACCAAAAGAAACTCTCTTTAGAGTTGAAATAGTTGGTTGTGAAGAGTAAAGTAACTACCAGAGATGAGACCTAGAGCCTTTTGCAAATACTGATCTGGCATTGGCCAGGGGATTTAGATATGTGCAGCTGTGATTGTAGAGTTCTGGGAATTTTTTGGGGACGTTAATTCTAGAGAGTATATATCAACTCTCTCCGTTCCAGTTTCACTGTCGTTTTAGACTAAATCTCTATAATCAAGGAAACAGTTAATGATTCAACAGTTTTCCATATTTACCCTTTTCTCTCCCACATTAAATACCGACCTTCATCTCAACTGCACAAGATAAATGGGGGAAAGAGAGTGAAAAATACACAGTGGTGATACTCTTTTAACCCCTCAGACGGTCAGACCAAAATCAACACCGCCTTAGTGTTCAGGACCGTCTCTATCTCTCCCCAAAACTCAAATCCGCACAAAAACGGCAAAGGGCAGGCATGTCTTCTAATAACTCGGAATTTGCCGGCGGATTTTGCTTGCCCTTGCCAACGAATCAACTGGGTCCATTCCGTAGCAGTCTTCACAGAGGTTTATTAAAACGGGGAAGGGCAAGTGATAGGCTTGGCAGCCACACAAATACAATTGCCACAAAGATGGCACTAGAAAAACCTGATAATCATTTGGATCCTTCATGGTTTCATGACTGACGATTGCATATGTGGCTGCGACAGAGAGGAATCAATCGTTGACGGCAACTGTGATGCGGGGACCACAACTGAGAAAAGAAGGCCAGCGACAGACGAGCGAGAATTCATAGGGTTTTTTTTGTTGTTGATAAAAGAATTTTAGCATATGTTGAAAAGGACAAAAAGGGAAAACTTTGTTTTTGTCCATCGTAATTTGGGACGTGTTTCACTTTTACCAACAAACTTTTTTTTTCTTTTCATTTTTACCATTATACTAAATGGTGTCATTTTATGACAAATTTGGGTATAAAATGACACTATTGTTTGTGGTACAATGGTAAAAATGAAATAAATTTGGGTATAAAATGAGACCATTGTTGTGCCTTTGTTGTCTGATAGTAAAAATGAAAAAAATAAAATTCGATGGTAAAGTGAAATACCCCAAAGTACGATGGAAAAAATGGAGTTTTCCCTTGATTTTATCATGAACAAGGGATATATTGTTACTTGATTACCATCTTTGATTTTTGATCCGGTTAATCTTTTTTTATGGAAGTTTTGATTTTTGATTTGGTTAATCTGATGGAAGTTTAGTCTGCTCTGTAGAGAAAAGGGTTGTGAAGAAAAGGGGGAGAGATGAAAGAGGAAAGGGTAAGGAGATGAGAGAGACAGAAAATGAGGCTGCATCAGGGCTAAAAGGGTACTTTTATCTTTGATTAAGTATTCACCTATGAAACCTTTTTAGGTCTTCACGTCACTGAGTGTGAAAGTATGTTGATTAGAATTGTATTGATGATAAACATTATTGATAATTGCAAGTTTCCTTATGTTTTTGCTCTATTCATTATATTTGTCTTATCTGAATGATAATATTGCATGCATTCAATCATTTACAGAGGAGATGGTTATACCAAACTTGTTCATAGTAATCAGTTTTACTTTGTCTTATTGCATATTTTACATCTTGTCGGAAATTTGGTGTTTCTTCAAAAGATATACTCCCTCCGTTCCACTTCACTTGGTACTAATTTCCATTTTGGTCCGTGTCACTTCACTCGGTACTGTCCAAAATGAAAAGTTTTTATACTCACAACCCCAATCAAATTACTATTTCCCCCACTTATTCTCTCTCCTACTTTACTTTTCCTACTCACAACACTTCCACTTACTCTCTCTCCTACGTTTCCTTAATTCTTGTGCCCAAAAATTTGGTACCAAGTGAATTGGAACGGAGAGAGTATATGGTAACTTAGCATCTTACAAAGAAAAATTTGAAGTTCCTTCCATGATCAATTGGCTTCAAGCTCACTGATGAATGCCAATCTTCCTGATCTCTTGGTTCCTTTTTTGAATGCCATCTTTCATTACATTGACTAATTTGTAGATTCATAATTATCTGTTGAATCTTACTATGATCCGTGGAAATCATTTTTCAGTGGCTGAAAGTGAACTGGAAAGATTAAAACATGCTTTGAAGCTTCTTTCTGAGGCTGAGAAGCAGCTTAGAGTTTCCAGTGAACGTTCAACATGGTTCACAGCAACCCTGTTACAGCTTGGCTCTGTCCCTTCACCAGAACCTACTCACTCAGGAAGCAGTAGGAGACAAAGCTCTAAGACAACCGAAGATGATCCATCTAGTACTTCTAGGGACCCATTTTCACAGAAGCAGAGGCCTGATTCTCATTATGCACCACGAACGTCTGCTTCTCCTCCATACTTTTCTAAAGCTGGGCAATGGGTTCCAACTGGTCAAGAAGATCCACTTAAAGATGACTTTATGGCTGGGAATATGATATCAAGAAGCATTAAGTCAGACATCTTGGATGACATCTGGGTGCGATGCATTGACAAGTGCCATTCCAAAACACTTAGGCAGCTGCTACATTCTTATGGAAAGCTTGTCTCAATCTCTGAAGTTGAAGGAGGTAATAACTTTCTATTGCCCTCATTTAATGATTTTCATAGTATATATTTATTCAAATTGCGACAATATCTGTATTAGTTTTCCACCCGTCTTTGCTCACCAATCCTTTAGCCTATGCTATCTGCATAGTAATCAAATTGGAATACAGTTTGAAGAGAGAAATCTAGTTTTACATGTGGGGAATTGAAGTTTATCATGATAATTTGAACAAGTTAATGCAAAAGGACCGCAGTAATTATGATTTATGTATATACATACTATTATAATTTGAGAGGATCAACGGTGCTTGACATATGCCAAAGATCCGATTGCCTCTAATCATTTACTAGATACCTTGATGCCTTTGTCCATAAATGAGTTATGGGAAACTTTTAGGAGTTGACATCAAAATGGTATGTATAGATTTGAATTCCGTTGAGCAGAGTGAAAAGTAAAAATCACATCAAGCATGCACAGAGACAGATGTAGAAGCTTGTGAAAACACAGGAGAGAGAGAGAGTAAAGAGAGAGAAGAGAGCACCTATTTATACACACATATATATATATATATATATATATATATATATATATATATATATATATATATATATATATATATAGAGAGAGAGAGAGAGAGAGAGACTTTCTGTGGCATACTCTATAAACCAAGTAATTATCCCTCATCTTCTCAACAAATATAAGCCGTAGGCTCAATACAACCTGTCTTATTTTCATTTAGTATTTCCCTTCAGTCTTAACATCTTCCATTTTCCAGGTGCTTTTATTGCTTACATTGCATTTGAGAATAGAGATATCAAAGCCAGAGCTGAAAGGTTCCTTAGCAGCATCACAAACTCATTTGAAATTGTTCTGCGAAACAATATAGAAGTTAGAATTATACTGTTGCCAGATGATGGCACTTCTCCAATCGGTGCAAAGCCAGTTGTATCATCAAATTCCTTGGTTCATAAAAGGATTGACATAACTGAAGGTATAAACATGGAAACAAAAGCAATTATTTCCCGTGCAATAGATGACTATTCTGATTCACTTCAAGAGCCACTAAAGATATCAAAAGGAAGCTTTAATGGTTCTGAAGGTAAGCTGGCCAAGACAGTAAAGTCTAGCACCGCATCGCCTCTTGAAAGGAATGCGAACATGGATGGCCCCACGAAAGGGAGGAAGCCCGGGATTCCAGTTCAGAGAATCAAGTCCATTATTCATGAACAGAGGTTAGAAACTGCATGGTTACAAACTGCTGACAAAGGTACTCCTGGATCACTAAATCGTTTGAAGCCTGAGAGGAATCAGGTTCTTCCTCAGGATGGTAATTATCAACCAAGTCAACAGGAATTAGTTGATTCTGTGAACTTGATGTCCCAGAACTGGGAAGACGAGTTAAATCGAGAACTCAATCTTCTGAAAGTTAATGATGGAAAGACCCTCGAGAAGGATCAAAATGGAAAAAGGACTGATCATTATCCGATGTCACCAAGCTTGCTGCATGATAGTAGCTATGTGGGAAAAATCAGCAAAGAAAACATGTGAGTTATTACAAACTCACACACACTCATATATACTCCTTCTGTCCCATTTGAAGGGGCACAAATTTTCATTTTTAGTGTCTCATTTAAAAGGGCACACTACCAAAATGGAAACTTTTTAATACTTCTTTATTCATGGGACCCACTTGTCTTACTCACAATAACTATTCACTTACTATTCCTTATCCCACATTTTTCTCTCCTACCTCACTTTTCATACAATACTTACTCCACTATACACTCTCCTTAATTCCCGTGGAAGGCTAATATTGAGCCCCTTCGAATGGGACGGAGGGAGTATATGTATATATACACACACCTTTCAGTTGACTCACGTTTTCCTGATTTCTTCTTGCAAAATCACTATTGATCAATCAATCTCCCGTGGCTTTCACTGTAGGGGATATGAATCTGGATCCGGAGGTGGAGGCTGTAGTGGTCTGTTTTGCTGGAACAACGCACGACATCGTCGAAGGGGGAAGGTAAACTGTTTGTACACTGCAAAATAGTTTCACTAGATGCACACAAATGCTCTGTTTGGATGTGTAGCCATTTTTTTTTCATAGTCTTTATTTGTGGTTTTGTAATGTCTGTCTAAAAAAGAATGACATTTATAGATATAAAAAATTGATAGCGCCAAAGAGAGTAAAAAACCAACAGGAAAGCTCTATTTCTGTCCATCATACTTCGGGGCATGTTTCACTTTTATCATAACTTTATTTTTTTTTTCATTTTTGCCATCAAACTACAAACGATTGGTGTTATTTTATAACAAATTTGGGTATAAAAGGACACCATTGTGTGTGGTACTGGTACTGTGGTAAAGATGAAACAAATTTGGGTATAAAATGGGGAATTTGACCCGGAAGTTCCTTTTGGAACAAATCACTTCCCCTCAAGTTCCTCATTAAATCGAAATGACCTGAAAGTTCTTATGCAGTAATATATAATACTGCATGCAATATTATTATATTAACTCATATGTGAATATAATACTGCATCTATAATACCACATGGTGAAGGAACTTCTCGGGCATTATGATACTTTTTTAGAACTTCCCGGTTACTCTCCCTATAAAATGACCCAATGGTAAAAATGAAAATCGATGGTAAAAGTGAAACAAGCCCCCACACAAAGACCGATAAACAAAAAATGGTGTTCTCTCAAAACCAAAAATATGAACCAGAAAACCAGCAGCACATCCAAATAATGCCTAAGCTTACATTGTAATGTGCACCATTTTGGATTCCGGGTGCACACTCATTTCATGCATTTCTTTCACTTTCAATCACTGTCATTGTTCTTTGGGTAAACTTTTCGCATTTGTGTATATCTCAACAGGCTAAACAAGGAACCCCCATGCGTTTACAAAGGGGTGCGCGATTATCATGGTTTGGAGAATGTGCAAAGTCAAGAAAAAAAGAACGCAAACACGGAAGATGATCTAGAAGAGCTCAAGTTTGAGGATCAATATCTGTCAGTGCCTTCCTTTGGATTTTACATTTCTGTATTTAATTTTTTTTTTTGTTTTCTAGTTACATGAGAGGGTAATGTCAAATAATGGAAAAAAGGAACCATTTTTTTTTTTTTACCTTTTCTCTTTCTTTGTTTCTCCCTTTCCTCCCATTTAATTGAAACAATGGGTAGTATTTTCTTGAACATTAACTTGTGGTAGAGAAATGTAGAAAAAGGTGGGATTTTATTGAAATGAAAAAAGATGGTACCTAAATTGTACTAATCCCCGTGTCTTAAGATGGATATTTATTTGGTAGTCTTGAATGGAAAATTTCGCAAGAGGGGAATGTTAGAAATGGGTTTATGTAATAATTTGGTTATTTATCACAGAAAATTATTATTATTATCATTATCATTATTATTATTATTATTATATTTTATTTTGAGATTTGAATGAGATTATGGAAAATTGAATCCATCATTCTTCTGATGGAGCCAAAGACTCACTATTATTTGGCTTGTGAATATGACCGAAAAATAAAATAAAATAAAAACCATTGATTGTGCATATGCTCATCAAGAAACTCTGATTTGTTTGTGGTGCTCATGGCTGATCCTTCCCTTCCTCAAGGACTGTGTTGAGCTTATTTCCAAAATTTGCAAAATAATACTTAATAATGAGCTTAACGATTGAGACTATAGATCGAATCGTTATAGAAAAATTAATCCCTTCAAAGTCAACATAAGATTCCGGTCTCAGATAAATTGCAACAAGAAGGCGGAAGGTAACAGGTATCTGACAACTATGCCCTACAAATAATCAAATTTAACAGCTAAGCTCACTTATATAATTATTGATACCAACATACAAAAATAATTATGATGAATCTTCAGAGGCGTTATTTATAATCCATTCAGCAAATACCAAATCATCTGGTGTTGTAACCTGCAAGAAAAAAAATATGCACTTGGAATTGTAAATTTGCTTCAAATTTAGTCTTTTTCAGAAAGAAAAAGAAAAAAAAAAAAAACTCTACTTTTAAGCAGATAACACGTGCTCCCTCCATCTCAGAGAACCTTACCCACTTACTGTTCGGAACGGGAATTAGGGAATAATGTTATAAAAGTAGGTGTTGTGAGTGGATAGGAGAGAGAAAGTGGGGTAGGAAATAGTAGGTGGATGATTGTTGTGTAGGGCTGGCAAATGGTACTCTTCCGTACCAACCAATCCATATACCAACCGTACCAATTGTAATTGGTACAGTGAAATCGGTATACCGAATTTTCGGTACGGTAGTACCGTACCAATTAGTGAAAATGGTTGGTACGTGGTATATAGAAGTGAAATCGGTTGGTATACCGAAATACCGACTTATTTTTTTAAAAAAAATATAAAATATATATTATTATATACATATAAAAAAAAATTAAAAAAAAACTAACCCTAAAAGTCTTTCTTTCTTCTCGAATCTCTCCGGTGGCCGACAACGGGCCGTTTCTTTTCTTTCTTCTCTCCCTCTCCCTCATACTAAATACATAAAATATATGTATTTAGTATGATGACCCCCCTCCCTCCCCATGTATACTTGAGATATTAGACAATATTTTTGAATAACATAGTTTATGCTTGCTGATTCGATATGGACTTACTACATGGGCTAAGCATATTACTCAATCTGTGACTTTGCTTCTTTTGTGATTCATGAACATCCATCCATATGCTTGAAACTTTGTGCCATGTCAAGTTTTCGATTTTCTTTTAGCACGTAACTCAAACTGCCCGAGAAAGAGAAATTCTATCTCGATTTTTGTTCTCAGTGATTCACACATATGGATGCAATATGTCAATGACCGTGATAAGCCTCTTTCTCTGATGACCAAGAATTGCTGTCTCTAATAAACAAAATATATCAGTGGCAGAGCTTAATTGCTTGGATGGTTCCTTCAACTTCACTTTAGATTTTGGATCCTGGAGCAAATGAATGTGAGACTTTGGAGGCAATGTATTGCACCTATTTCTTACAAATGATAGATTCATAATATGTTGTTCAAAACAATATATATGCATTTTTTTTTTTTGTCTTTATTTACATTTGGTATATGTCTAATACCAACCGTACCAACCGAATACCAACCGTACCATAAACTTGGTATATCGACTTTTGTGGTTGGTACTGGTACAGATTTTCTTATACCAAATCATACTTGGTTGGTACACGGTATAAGCAAAATAAAGCCGGTATACCAACCGAACCACCCCTAGTTGTGAGTATGACAAGTGGGTCTCATTAATAAAAAAGTATTACTCCCTCTGTCCCAGAAAACATTACCCCTTTACTGTTGAGAACGGAAAATAAAGAATAATGTTATTAAAGTAGGTGTTGTGAGTGGGAGGAGAGAGAATGAGTGGAGAGAATAGTAAATTTGAAAAGTGTTGTGAGTATGACAAGTGGGTCCCATGAATAAAGAAGTATTAAAAAATTTCCTTTTTAGGAAAGTGACTTTAAAGTGGGACGCCCAAAATAGTAAAATGGGTAAGGTTTTATGGGACGGAGGGAGTATATGCTTTCTTATTTTAGGAATTGTGACTTACCAAAGTAGGTTAGGTTCTCCAGGACGGAGGGAGTATAGATCAACCGATTGACGCATGTTAATAATCATCAATCAGTGACTCTTATTGTGTTGTTACCAAAAGTGAGACTAATCTTGAGGATACATTATTCATTTCCACTCGATGCAGAAGAGAGAAACAAACATAGGAGTAATGAAAATGCTCATAGAAAAAAATATGGAGTAGATTACCTTGATGTTGGTGTAAGATCCATGGGTGATGTATACAGGATGATTAAGGTACTCCACGATGGACACATCATCTGTGACTTCAAAGCCTTCACTGTTTATATATATAATACGAATGGTCTAAAATTCAGTTTTTATCCAGTAAGTTTACATTTAAAAGCTCCATTACTAGCAATCCCTTATAATAGAAGAGCTTTACAAAAATACCATCCCAAGAAATAAATACTTCCTCCGTTCCATTTCAAATTGTAAAATTTGCCATTTTAGGTGTCCCACTTAAATTTGCAAAGACTCAAAATGGAAACTTTATAATTTTTTTAATCAATGAGACCCACTTGTTATGCCACACCAACCAACCACTTAGTCACTTACTATTCCCTACCCCACTAATAATTATTACCCCACTAATAATTACTCACATCACCTTAATATTATATATTTCTTCATAATTCCCGTGTCCGACGGTTATTTGCAATTTGAAATGGGACGGAGGGAGTAGTTCTCTTGAGGATTATGCCAAAATTTCTAACCAGGCTGTACATATCCAAGCGGATTTTGGGTTAATAACTTGCTCATCTTGTTGTCCCCAATATTAGGTGTATGCAGCTGGCCCATTCTAAGAGTTTATTTTCTTGCACTTGAACCACTTTTTACAATTAATTGTAGCTGACATTAATTATTACGGAATGGCTTCTCTGTAGATTTCAACTTCTTTTTTCTCTCTTTTTTTATTTTTTCCCAATAAGAGGGTTAAAGTTAGAAGGACATAGAAATCACAAACTTAAATTTCAAATGGATTCTGAGAATAGGACACCTGAGAAACGAGAAAAGGGTCTCTTCAAATGGGACAGACGGTATTATTTATTCAGATATTATTTTTCCCTCTATATAGTACATCTCTGACAAGTTCAGAACTCATAACCAACCAGTATTCTGCAACTTTTTGAAACCCTTGCCTCATATCGTGCCTCTGAACCTAGACTTCCCGGACGCCAGGTTCCTTCGCTCTCTATTCCGCCCATCGCTGCTATATCAGCATATCTCATAACTCAAAAAAATCATTAATCCATTTGTTATAGCAAACGACAGAACTCTTTTGCTATTTCTCATGCATGATTAAATTCTTCCTCTGTTTAGGGTGTGTTTGTTTGTTCTGTTCCTCTGTGCATCTCTGCGATGGGTAAATCTCCATGAAAAAGGGGCAACTTTCGTGTAGTTTGTGATTGGATGTAACTGTTAAGATTTTCTTAATGAGCTCTAAATGGGGTAAACTTGCTGACTCGGTCAGCACTTTGAACGTTCATTGCGTTTGGTGGCAATCTCTAATGGCACTGGATCACTCTTGTTGATTCAGTCAATTTTCTCACTTAATGCGTTCAGCACCTTCATTCTAACCAATAAGTATCGCATTCAGCAACAAGCATTAAGTGTTTGATACTACCAAACACACCCTAAGTCTTACAAGAATTTGTCATCCATTTGGATGCTGAGGTCAAATAGCAGGAAACAACTAACAGAGGAGGTGAGTATGTCGCCAGATATCATATGCATTTCTTTCCTTGGTCCAGAAGAAAGAAATAGTTTGTTATTTCCTTGGGTTTCTAAATTAAATAGAGAAGTTACTGCAGATGTAGATTACATACCTATTGACAAGTTCAAAACCCTTCTTTAACAGCTCCGGCTTAATGACCTGATAGAAAGAAGGAAGATCTTTAAGAAAAAAAATATTATAAGTTTATATGGAAACTAATATTTTATACTCCCTCCATCCCAAAATAAATGTCTAAAAAAAATTTCAAATTTGCTCTTATGAAAATTTGACCTTTTTTGGGATATTCATTTTGGGACGGAGGTAGTAGATAGTTAAGGAAATTTAATATGCTTCTTTAGCAAACCTGGGGAGTTTGCATTTCCCAAAGTGTTTTTCTGTCCAGAGTTTTCACCACAAAAGCTTCACTATTTGCCTGAACATAAATTTTGGAATGGACAGAACCATTATTTACACAAAGAAGTAAATTTCCTTGAAGAAGGAACACTTAATGAAGAAGGCTAAACCAAGAGCGTGAATCTATACAAATTCGGAAGATTGAAATTAACAGAAATTTGGTTTTAGGCATGTTTAGTCAAAAAGAACCAAAAGGCATCAGCAAAATAGTGAATACATCTTTTATTCACCTATTTCCACACAAAGATACACAACTGTGTAATTTAGAGTAAGAAACAAATATATGTAATGCTTATCTATTTTATGCTCCCAATATTCAATTAAATAAGAAGCACATTAGGCATGGCAAATGCAACAAACTTGAAAGAAAAGGACTGTATCTCGTTTTTCAGTAGACTACACATAATAGCACAAGTAAAGGTTAAATTTGATCCATCCCTACAAACTTTTAAAAAGAAATCCACACTAAACATTTTGATATATAACAAAATTCTGTGTTGGTAGCATAAATTTATTGAAAGGAAATCTCATGTACCACTTTTGTATACCACATGATGTACCACAAGTGATCTAACGACAATGCATCATTCATGTCATCATCATGATATGTAGCCCTAATAATCACTTGTGGTATACCATGTTACACAAAAAGTGTTGTACACGAGATTTCGTCTCAGATTTATCACATGCTGGCTGCTCCGTGTATTGGTTCATTTTTCTTTATGAGAGATCTTCTCTGTGGCAAGTCTGGCAGCTAAGCCCACAACACTTTGGAACCATCCTTAAAGTCCTTATGTTTTATCACCAGAAGAGGAAGCATTGAAAATGATCATGCCCCAAAGCTCAACAGAAAACATGCACCGATAACATGACAAAACAAGTGATCAACTTCAATGAGGACAATCCAACTAGAAAGCGGCCAACTAAGGTAAAAACTATTGGCCAAGGCTATTGGCAGTGCTGGTGGTTGAGATAGGAAGTAAAAGAGGAAGATGGAATTCTGGGGAAGAATGAGAGAGAGAGAGAGAGAGAGAGAATCTACGTAAGAATTTTTGGAGTCGATCTTGTGAGAGAATACAATGAAGAGAAGCCTGAATCGGTTCATAGACGGCTCCTAGAGAAGCGGATAATATTTGTCATTCTTTATTCATTTAGTTGAGGTGCGACAATGGTCCAACATTCATCCTCACGTGTGTTGGGGTTGGAGCCAACCCAGGATCGAGGATTGGTCTACGCAGAAGAAAAGGAGAAATTGCAGGAGGTCTGACAGGAGCCTATGCGGCCTCTCTGAGAGGTCGCATAGCATGGTTATGCAGTGGCATCAATCAATCTGGGAGTATACAATTTTCGGGAGTCTATGCGGCCTCTCAGGGCAGCCGCATAGCCCCCCTAATTTGCTTGTTTCTTTTTTGCTACAAAATTCCTTTTGGGTATATTGTAATATTTGTTGGTTTAGGGCTTTAGTATTCTATATAAAACTGACGGCCATAAACACTTTGTAACACCACTTAAAGAGTTATTATTGAGAATAATATTGGCTTTGTAGCACCCCCATAAGTATTCCGATCTTGTGACGAACTGGGTTAACAAATCTCGGTTTTCTTGTGTGTGATTCTTTTGCTTTCTTCTTGTGTGTGATTCTTTTGCTTTCTTTTCTTCCTTTGTACTTAATTGCTCAGGTGCCAATTTCCTAACAACTGGTATCAAGAGCTTGGGTTTTTCGATCAAATATCTAGGGTTTCGTTCTAGGATTTGACCTTGCATCGAGGTGTTCGTGGGGATTTTGCAGAAGCAATCGAGATGGGTGGGAAGCAGGCCCAATTGTAATATTTTAGGGGCCATGTTCAGAATTTACAATGTGGCTCTAAAAATAATTGAAAAAATAAAATATAAACAATATAGGAGTACAATAATGCTATTTTTATTTATATTTTTTTACAAATGAAGCACTAAAATCTCAACATCAAACTTTTTAGATTGAAATTATAGGATTAAAGTTATCTTATTGGATTGAAATTATATTTCCTAAATACAATGGCTCCTTCTATCCCTAAACGAATATCCAAATACCAATATTAATATTTCTCTCGATCAAGAAAAAATTAAAAATGATTTTGGACATTATTTTGGGATGCGAAGAATAGTAGATTTTTTTTCTGAAATAATTCCTTTGTAAAATAATAATTCCCAAAATAATAACCCTTCCAAACTATTGACCAGAATGACTATTTTTTTGAAACTCGCTACTTCGTGTAGCGATTTAAAAAAAAAAAATCGCTTAAACTCGCTACTTCATGTAGCGAGTTCAATAATTCCTTTTTTTACGTAAATGATTTCGAGAATTTTACCAGAATTTTATAAAAATATGAATTCCTTACTGTGAATAGCGAGTTTGATAGGAATAAATGATTAGCTAATTAAGGTTGTAATTAATTTAAATAGATAGGTAAACTCGCTACTTGAACTAGCGAGTTCACTTAAAGACTTGATAATGTCAATAGCGAATTTTGAGAACCTTTTTTTTTTTTTTTTTTGTAAAACACACACACACAATTCATACAACACACCCAAACAAACAACACAGAGAGCGGGGAGAAAGCGGAAACGACGAAGAATAGAGAGCTTAACTCGTGATTTGAAGTAACGACTTCAAATTCGGTAGTGTAAGTACTTGATTTTATACACCCTCCTATATTTTGAATCAGTTTAGCATTAATTCAACATAGAATTTTCGAAATTGATTGATTTGGGGGTTTTGAAATGGATTCAACCTAGGATTTTCGAATTGATTTGATTGATTTATGAGTTATTCTTTTTACTTAATTAGTTATTTTTTATTTCTTTGACATTGTTGGTTAAATTAGTATTTTTGTTAGTTTAGTTAGGTTTTTTGTTAGTTAAGTTAGGTTTTTCGTTAGTTCAGTTATGTTTTTTGTTAGTTTAGTTAGCATTTTTGTTAAATTGAGTTTTAAATTTGATCAATTTTGTCTATTGTGTTACTGTGTTACAGATGAATGTAGAAATATGCTTTGCAATAGTTGTCGTTCTTCTTTTTAAACCTGATGGTTGTCTCTTGGCTTTCTACTGATCTCCGTGTTTTAAATTTGATAAATTCTGTGTTTTGTGTTACAAATGAATGTAGAACATCAAAATGGAGAGCTTCTTGAGCCGTTTGTGGATCCAGGTCCTTTGCAACGAGATGTTTTGAGATTACGGGATAAGCATCGAACTGAATACATCTGGGCCGGAATACATGCTGAGAAGTTATCTTTTCGTCGTGGTTCGACTTTGCCGGACGTGAGGATCCAGAGAGACTAGTAGTAGCAGGATTTTACGGGGTTTACAAGTTAGGGAAAATCACATATGATTGGGATTTGATTACAGCGTTGGTTGAGCGATTGCGTCAGAAAACCCACAATTTTCACTTTCCTATTAGTGAGATGACCGTTAGTTTAAAGGATATGGGTATGTTGTCAGGGTTACCGATTAATGGACTTCTTGTTACTGGTTCTGACACCACGAGGTTACTTCAGGGTTGGTGCGACTTATGTGAGGAGTTATTAGATGTTAGACCATCAGAGGGAGTAAGAGTGAGATATAAGCAGGGTTGTTGAAGATTAAGTGACTTCTAAGTCAGTTTTCCCATTTTGGTCAGCTTCCAGAAAATGCGACACAGGATTTGGTCATTAGGTATACACGTGCTTACTGTTGTGAAAATCACGCCCACGCAGCGGAAAACGGACCGAACTATGGAGATGTAATAGGGGCAACACACACGAAAAATAAATCACACACAAAGGAACACACAAGAATTGTTAACCCGGTTCGTTGCAACAACAACTACGTCCGGGGGCGCTACCAAGCCAAAATATTCTCTCTAATATTTTCAGATGTTACAATTTGTCTCTAGGCTATCACATGTATTTATAGGGAACAATAAATCAAATCCTAGTAATAAAAGGATTCCTACTCAAGAAAGTAATCTTCTTTCTTCACAAGTCCTTCCAAATATTACTACCAAAAGGAATCACCAATGCAAGAGGAGATCTAATCAAAATAGGAAACAAATCTGCTGCAGAAGAATCCTCCTTGATCTCACCAACTCCTCCGACCGCGGTTCAAATTCCTTTATCCATGGTTTTGACTCCACATCCCAACAATCTCCCACCGGAGACAAACCATCCATGATACCTCTCTTGAAACAAATTTCGGTGGCCGGCTATTGCGTTGGTAGCGCCCGGCCTCTTGTCTAGTTATCCAAGTGAGTTGAAGCCGAGCGGCGCTTCAACATGATGCTTGTCAAGTTCTACCATGCTCTGAGTCTTCATTCCGAATGATCCTCCCTGCACATCCCCGCTCACTTGCTTGCTAACTATCGATCCTGAACAGCGCGAATCCACGTGCCCCACACAATCACAAGCTTCGAACCTTTGTGTGTTCTTTGCAACCCATCGCATCACCGTTCTAGATCCCGCTCCCATGTTGACCAAATTGGCTCAGTCGGCCGACTTCATCACCCAATTTTCTATCAACATACCGTTTAGTGAAATTTCTCCCACCACGGCGATCTCGCCACCACCATTCATCATTGGGATGCGCCTTCGTTTCCCCGATGACTCATGTTGCATGTGGTATACAACATATTTTCCACGCCGCCACGAGCCACCAAGCTAGCTCCGCGGTTTACCTTCCATGTCCCACAACCGAAGGTCACCACACAACCCTCCTTATCAAGTCAGCTTTCTTATGGAAATCAAGTTCCTCTTCAAATCCGAATATGTCGCACATCACGTAGCCAGTAAAATGCCCCATCCGTTGCTTTGACCCGAACAACCCCTTTCCAATGACCTTGACAGATAATCGTTTCCCAAACGAACAACCCCAAAATCACCCGAGCGTCGCTTCCATTCTTTCGCACCGGCGCATGAATGAAACGTCGAGCCCGAATCCAAAACCCACGAACTGCTGAACTTGCTCCCACCCAAGATTAATACGTCCGCCATCTCTTCAAAGAACATTCAATTCCTTCGCTCTCCACGACCGCTTCGGACAACTTCTCCTAAAGTGCCCCTTCTCCCCACAATCGTAGCAAGTAATCACCTTCTTGCCACCCTTACTCTTTTCACCGACATTTAGTGCTAGCCCCGATGTCCCACCCTTGCTCTTCCTACGAATTTCTTCGCCAAGAATCACATCAACGACATCCGCAAACTTCAACTTCACTTTTCCTGTTGAAACGTTAACTGCTATCGCAGTCGTATCCCAACTTTCCGGCACAAGAAGAAAGTAAAATCAACGCTAGTACCTCATCATCAAGAGTAATGTACCACGGAAGACGGTTGGGTCGCGGTAGATTTGAATTCACTTATATGCTTTGTTGCCGACATGCCCTCTACCATCCTTACGTTCGACAAATGCCTTCCTCATTAGATGAGCTTTATTCGCCGCCGACTGGTGCCTCGTACATGCTCGCCAACATCTCGTAACATCTCCATGGTAGTCTTCGCCTCCCAAAACATTCTTCGCCACATCCTTGGTCAACGTTTGCCTAACAAGCCCTAACGCTTTCCGATCCAAGATTTCGAATTTTGCTTCCTCTATGTCCGCCGGCTTTTCTTTTAATGGGAGATACAAATCCTTGTTCCACAAAACATCCTCGATTAGTGTCTTCCAAAATTGAAATCCGTCCCATCAAACTTTTCGATCAACACCTTATTACCATCCTCCAAAGCTCCCAAGAAATCCATAGCAAAAGACCCGGCCAACCAATGATTCGACAAAACCAAAGGCTCGATACCGGTTGTTGTGAAAATCACGCCCACGCAATGAAAACGGACCGAACTATGGAGATGTAATAGGGCAACACACACGAAAAATAAATCACGCGCTGAAAGGAACACACAAGAATTGTTAACCCGGTTCGTTGCAACAACAACTACGTCCGGGCGTATTTACCAAGCCAAAATATTCTCTCTAATATTTTCAGATGTTACAATTTGTCTCTAGGCTATCACATGTATTTATAGGGAACAATAAATCAAATCCTAGTAATAAAAGGATTCCTACTCAAGAAAGTAATCTTCTTTCTTCACAAGTCCTTCCAAATATTACTACCAAAAGGAATCACCAATGCAAGAGGAGATCTAATCAAAATAGGAAACAAATCTGCTGCAGAAGAATCCTCCTTGATCTCACCAACTCCTCCGACCGCGGTTCAAATTCCTTTATCCATGGTTTTGACTCCACATCCCAACACTTACATATTGGCAGCCCTCAGGTAGATTGTGATACCTGATCTCACTAGTAATAAGGTGAAGTTGATGTATCTCCTAAGATATCGAGATGATACATGATTATAGTTAGGGCAGTGCTGCTTTGGCCTTTCTATATCGGGAAATGTGTACTGCGACTTTTCCCGACACCAGTAACTGTAGTGGATTTCTCTCTATTGTGCAGGTATGATAATTATATTTTTCGATATATGTTTGATTTTATGTATGTTTTTAAATTATATTGTATTTATGTGATTTGTTTATAATACAAACAACTTTGGGCATGGAAGAGGTTGTTGCCCACACAACCAATAGTGGTTAGGGGAGATCAGGATATGCAACCGAACTTACCCGACAGTCCATTGGGGTGTAGGTAAACTACAACCACTCTGATTTGTGTAAATTCTATTGTATTTATCTTATTTATTTAAATTCTATTGTATTTATCTAGATTTGTTTAAATTGTATTTTTTTAATCTTTTCAGGTGGACCGGGTCCTATTGTATTTGTATGTTAACGCACATAACTTACGTGCCTATCGGGATCAACTAGCGTCTTTTTCGAGGATCGGATTGTTGTGACTATATATAGATCGAGTTGTTCCAGTTATTGCAGTATGGACAGTGGATGTGGAGGACGAGGTGCCTCTTATCCGATTTGACGAGGGTAGAATGGAACTTACTCATCGAGTTATGAGGCGGTTTGGCATGCTACAATGGTCCCCGATCCATGTGACACAGAGGAAGATTTGCATAGTATTGATTGCCGAGGTAGAGGACATGTGGCTTGGGATTCAAAATATAGCGAGTACATATCATTATGGAATGCACGAGCTTAGAGCGTGGTGAATGGTGTGTTGGGTGAATAGGTGATGGATTACGCTCATCCATACATGATTTGGTTCAAGAAGATCACACGTTCATTAATTGTGAACCCGATCCATGGAGATGATATGGGTACAGATCACAGGCAGTGTCTTCGAGGGTTTGGTAAGTGAATATAATTTTAAAAACTTTTTTAATATTAGGGTTATTGATTGTAATAATAAGTTAGTAACATTCTTGCCCCGTTGATGTTAACAGGTGTAAAACTTACAACGCATTTACGAAATTAACGAGGGAAGCATCGCCCGGGGTGGAGGTAGATAACTCTAGGCTTCAAATGAGGCATCTCATTATATCTTCTCTTACGCATATACGGACAATGACAGCTTGATGCTCGAGCACCCCCGGCGCGATTGATCGCGTCAGGCCGTTCCACGAGCAAACCGCGGCCTCAACGTCGTCGCGTGCGAGAGAGTGCCACGGATGCAACTTTGGTCAACATTTAGTGGATGAGCAAGAGGAGGACCAAGAGCGCGGCGGAAGCGGAGACCAGAAGCTCGGGTAGAGACTAAGACGAGATGCACCTCCCGAGACTCCATTACGAGACGAGATGCACCTCCCGAGACTCAGACAACGATGGAGGTATAAGGTGAGTCACCTCATAGCACACGAGCCCACGATAAGCAGGGTGAGTGTGTTACACAAGTTGAGGGGATATATTTCCATAAAGAAAAAACAAATAAGCGTAGGAAAAAATGATCCCTAAATGAACATTTAATACATTTCCTATGTGACCGGGTTGTGGTCATTTAATGATATTTTGTTTTATTTACGTGTTGTTGAATGTGTTTGTTTGTCAAGGGTGTTGAAATGTGTTTGATTGGTACAGATTAAATGTGTTTGTTTGTCACAGATTTTGATACAACTTTGTTATAAAGTTGGGTTGTAACCGACTTTATTTGGCTGGTTTAGATTTACATGGAATTCGCTAATGGTAGTAGCGAATTTAAATTCGCTATTGCCATTAGCGAGTTTAAGTTAATCTAAAAACATATTTAATTAATCTAAACTCGCTATTCACAGTAGCGAATTCATATTTTATAAAATTTCCATAAAATTCTCGAAATTGTTTACGTAAAAAAATAGGAAACTTGAACACGCTACACGAAGTAGCGAGTTTAAGCATTTTTTTTAAATCGCTACACGAAGTAGCGAGTTTAAAAAAAAGTCATTTTGGTCAATAGTTTGGAAGGGTTGTTATTTTGGGAATTATTATTTTAAAAATAAATTATTTCAGAAAAAAATCAAGAATAGTATATACATTTATTTATATAAAAAATAATCCCCCCCCCCCCGAATTAGGAGGCCCAGAGTGGTGGCTCACCCAACTCACACCATTAGCCAGACACTGGTGGCAAGACTTTAATTGGAGTGTTCGATGGAACGAACTTCAAATATATGTCAAATATATTAGACAAAGATTAAACATGTTAAAGAAAAAGAATTTTGCATTTTATAAAAGTCACAATTCCACATGTAATAGCAACTTAATTAAAACACCCTAAAAGTGAGAATTCTAAGACAAAAACACATTTGAAGTTCAAATCAGTAAACAAATAGTCATTTAAAAGCGTGAAAATAAGTGAATTATAATATATAATTTCAAACGTATAATTCTATACCTAGAGATGAACATATGAGATAGTTAAAACTTCAAATGACAAAAGGAGACCCAAAGTATAGAAAAAAACAAAGTAAATTAGTAAACAAAATAAAAATTGGTAAGCCTCGGTTAAAAAATTAGAATAAACCAAACTATCGATAGTGTTTTTGTCACACTTGTTTGTCGTCGTTCTAATTCGTTATTTATCGCACTTATTTTCTTTTGATTGATCGAGAGAAATTACGGATATCTTTCTTTCTCATGCACGCCACAAGCTATCTTTACCCCATGTTTTCACAAAACAACGCATTTTAAGTTAAAATGTTATAACTGAAAATACAAAATGAACCAGTTTAACATTACACATATGCTTATCATGCCTTTTGACAAGGAAGACTCCTCATGCCTCTTGTCATAACCAAGAAAGGCCTCGTCTGAACCAAAAAGGCGCGCAACAACCCGCCACAAAATCGAAAGGCGATCGACCCCTAAAGGCACCAAAAAGACGAGAGAGGCACTAGCCTTTCACAACTATGGTGTTACTCTTGATGATGAGGTACAAGTCTTGATCTTAATATCATCTTTCCGGATAGTTGGGACACAATTATGATTTTGATGAACACATCCATAAAAGGTAAAGTTGAAGTTATGTGATGATGTGGATGTGATTCTTGACGAAGAAATTAGTAGGAGGAGCAAGGGTGAGACATCGGGGTTTGCACTAGGCGTTGAAGATAAGAGGGGAGAAGGGAGATCTAGAACTAAGGGTTCAAGAACAAGGAACCATAGTTCGATCGTATACAACAACTGTGGAAGAAGATGCATGTCAAGAGTAAATGTCCGAAACGGTCGGACGATGAGAAGGAGTTGAATTTTGCGGAAGAGATCGCGGATACATTAATCTTAAGTGAGAGCAGTGTGGATAATTCGTAGATCTTGGATTTCGGATGCATAGTTTCATTCATGCACTAGTACGAAGGGGATGGAGCGATTTACTTCAAATGAGTTTGGGGGGGTTATCTCGATGATGATAATCCGGTCAAAATTGAAGGAAGGGTGATGTTCGGGTCATGGCATCGAATGGGACTGTGTTGCTGCTACGTGATATGTGACATACTTTGGATTTGAAAAACTTAATTTTCATAGGTGAGCTGGATAAGGAAGGTTGTGTGGTCGCATTCAACTTCGGATCATGTAAGGTCACCAAATGAGCTAACTTGGTAGCTCGGGGTGGAATGGTAAAGATGTTATACAACACATACAATACAACATGTGTCGCACGGGGTTCCGGGGGTGTAACCAATGTGCAAAGGTGGCAAAGTCGAGGAGACCACATTGGGGAAGTAAAATTTCTCAAGAAATCAGTATGATGCGTAATGAGTTGATGGTTCAAGCCAATCAACTCACCTTGTCGGGTAAGAAGGAAGACCGGCGCTACCGTGTTCAGTTGGCGACTAACGGAAGAGGTGTGTTTGGAGAGTCATTTTTTGGTGGGAGTTTAACGAGGTAGTCACGGGAATTGGTTTGTCTCGAGGTGGGAGATTGTTGGGATCGGAGCAAAATCGGGATCGAGGATTGTTCTACGCGGATGAAGAGAAATTGCGGGAAGGCCGACTATGCGGCCTCTTTGAGAGGTTACATAGCATGGTTATCCAGTGGCATCAATCAATATCAACCAATCTGGATTATGCAATTTCGGGAGTCAATGCGACCTCTCGAGACGGGTGCATAGCCCCGTAATCTTCTTGTTTCCTTTTTGCTGCAGAATTCCTTTTGGGCATTAATATTGTAATCTTTGTTGGTTTAAGGCTCTAGTTTTCTATATAAATCCAAGTGACGGACATGAACACATCGTAACATAACGGAGAGATATTATTGAGAATAATATTGGCTTAATAGCGTCCCCACACGTAGTCCGATCTCGTGATGAATTGAGTTAACAAATCTCGATGTTCTCGTGTGTTATTCTTTTGCTTTCTTTTCTTCCTTTGTTTTTAATTGCTTGGGTACCAATTTCCTAACAATGTGCGTCCATAAACTGATATAATGAGGCTCTAGGTCTAGCGAGAAATAAGAGGGTAACAGTCAAGCAGGTAGACTTTAAAGATGTTAAAGTTTGAAGTAGCGGAAGGGAGAATGAAGGGGATGTTTGAATTGAGCCACTTTAATACCACATGCTAATCTTTTAGATTATATTATTATAAGAACCATATATGAAAATTAGAACAAGAGAGAAACCAAGAGAAGCCCTAGTGCGGCGAGGATTATCGTGGCCCGACCGAGGAAGTGACGACACCGGAGGTTCCATCCTAATACCTCTTGGTCCGAGGCGAGTAACCCCTCAGTCGTATATTGCCCATTGTTTTTACAGTTAGTCGATGTATAATGGTGGTTCCAACACGCCCTCCTAATGTTCATCCCAAATACTATGAGCGGGAGATATGAGGCTCTAGGTCTACGGAGAGATAAAAGTGCAAGATTCAAGGGGAGTTTTTTTGAAACGGATTCAAGTGGGAGTTAGTAACGGGTTAAAGTAAAAGTAGAAGGGGAGAGTAGTGGGAAGGCTTGGATCACCATGTTACGATATCATGCAAGAGTAGTAGAATGGGAGAAGCCAAGAGAAGCCTAAGTGCAGTGTATGGGCTTAGAGGTTTCAACCTAAAAACGAACTAATGCTACATGGAGTATCCCCTCAATTCATATACGGTCATTGTTTATTTACCTAGTCAAGGTGGTATGGTAGTTCTAACAAATCCAAATCATATCATAGCAATGAATAATATAATTGGGAAGATTATTTTGTTTTCAAGCTCCATTCAGAAATGACAAGCAGTTCTTAGACCGATTAAAATAGAACAGGTGGGGGCTACCTTGAGCCTTATGGGGAGCAGCTGCCCCCATTTGGCTAACAAATGCTAATGCATTTTTTTCTGTTCCTTTTTTGAATATAAGGTTTTTAACATAAGACTGATGGTTTGGAAGTGCCCCCCCCCCCAAAGGAACTTTTAAGCTCAATACGGATGGTGGCTCGCGTGATCACATGGGAAATATGCTCTATGGTTTCACCAATTTTTATGGAGAAACAGCAAACATATGGGTTGAAGCTCATGAAGCGTTAAATGGTTTATCTCTAGCGTTTGAGTTTGGTTTAACCTCAGTTTGGCTCGAGTTTGAGTCAGAGGTTCTAATGAAGATTTTGATTGCCGAATATCACATTCCTCAGTCAATATGGTATTTAGTCCAGCAACTCAAATTATTTATGCGGTATATAAATTTGACTGTGACACACGTTCTTCGTGAAGGCAACCGTGTTGCAGCTGGATTGGCTAACGAGCAGCTTTTACAGCAAATAATTCCGTCTAATATGATGTGGGTGATCTTCCTAAAGACTGTAAAGGAGCTTTTCTTCTAGATAGGGCTTCTTTCCCTTATGTTTGTTTTAGTTCTTTAGTTCTATCATGTACTAAAGGTAAGGTTTTATGTCCCCCTCTTGATGGTTAGGTCTAGCCCTCCCTCCCATTGTGTATTCTTATTTATTAATAAAATATAGGGAGACGCCGTCCTCCTTTTGCCGAAAAATAAATCTCCTTTTGCCGACAACTAAATAAATAAGGTTTTTTATGTTATCCAACTCCCCCCCCCCCCATTTCTTCAAGGAAAAAAATCAATACAAAATAATTTAACTGCCTTTAAAATGTGGCAGTGTCCAATATATTTATATATATAGAGTATATATATTCCCTCCGGCCCATAATAAGGTTCTTACTTTCCTTTTTGTCTGTCACAGAGTAAGGTTCTTAGTTGCTTTATTCCTTAAAAATTAAAATGGATAATGTGACACACTTGCTACGCTCACAATAACAACCACTTACTATTCCCTACCAACTTTCTCTCTCCTATTTTACTTTTCTTACAACATTTACTTTTCCTTAATTCCCGTGTAAAGTCAAACTCAGAACCTTATTACGGGACGGAGGGAGTACATATATATATATATATATCCAACATTGCAAACCAATTTCGAAGTCCAAGCATTCTGATTTATATCCTTCCAATATCTGTTTTTCGTAACTTATCTGGAATATGATGGAAAACAGCAAAACACAAATATAGCGATTTAGTATCTAGTGAAATAAGATTGTCATGTTGTAGATTGCACGCATTTATATTGCACACTTTTTAAGGATGAGCTTGCATGATGTAGACTGCACACGCTCATAAAATTAACCTAAAAATATTTCCATTTTTAGAAATATGACTCTTATTTTGGATGGCTGAAAAAGAAAAATGCTACAATTTTTTTGAGATGGGAGTAATCAACATTTACATTACCTCTTTGATAGTGGCTTTAGCAGGAACACCAAGCACTGCAGCTCCAATTCGCAAGCCATCCTGTAGAACCTGAGAGAAAATGGACAAGAAGACAATTGGTTTGTGAAACATCTTTTACTTAGAAGGTTCAACTTGTTGATGAAACCCTAACAAAAAATATGTGAATGGTGGAGACCAGTTTAGGAGAACACTGTGTATATTTTGCATCAACTATTACAAAGGCATGCTATAAAGCAGCTAACCAATAAATGACCGTAAATTTGTCATGTAAGGGTAGATGGAAAAAAATGAGTTAATCTCATGAGTAAGAAAATAGAAGGCATACTTTCTAATGAAATTAAAACTGGGATCGGGGAATGGAGAGAGAGAGAGAGGTTGGATACATTAGAGACCAGATTCTTTTGAAAGAGTGGACCCTTCTCTGGAGTAAAACATTTATTGATTAACAGAACCAGAAGAATACGAGATCTTTTCACGTCAAGCTTTGATAGCATCAATCTGAGTGCACTAATAGAAAAGTGGCCACAGCAGCATACAAGAACCAGAAGAGGAAACATAGTTAACTAGTGGACCTGAGAAAGAAAGCTAGCCTCGACCAATTACGCAAAATATTTTTTATTACAACAATCCTAGTACAATATGTAGAGCCAGAAAAAACTCCAACCAAGTAAAACATAAATATGTTGACCTCCTTGGATTGTAGCTATCTGTTACTTTAGCACATATCCATCAATTAGTAAAGTTAAATATGTGAATTTCCAATAATATAAACTGTCACTGCAATTTATATATGCCATATTTCACGTACTGATGCATGAGCGACAATCTATGTATCTAGTATATTTGAAAGTAAAAACATAATGTCACTGGCTTTGGAGCTACTACTGAGTAAAACACTAAGCCAACCTTTGAAATATCCTCAGATGACACCAGAGGTCTTGCAGAGTCATGGATGCATACAAGTTCAGAGTTTGAATCAACAGCCTGTAGCAAAAAGTGTTTTGCATCAACTAAAGAGAAACAATTTGTATCTTCATAAAGACATACAGCATGCTTTTGTGTTAAGTAACATAAAGTTGCAACTTTATCGCAAACATTCATAAATGTATACATCCCAAATGATCAATAGAATAGAGTTACATCAGTCGCTCTACAGCCCGCTTCGAAATAGGGGACAATGGATATAAGATTAAAAACATCAAGCTTTGTGTTTGATATTAACATAAAGTTTGCAACTTTTTCCGAGAATCCCTACATTTATAAATGCATACATCTCATATGATCAATCAAAGAGAGTTACATCAGTCGTCCTACAGCATGCTTCAAAATACGGGACAATGGTTAGGAGAAATAACATCATGAATTAGTTTTGAAATTGGCACTACTATATCTGAAAGTAGGAAGGAAAATGTCAACTAGGTACATTGTAGCTCAACTTTACAGGCCCAGTCCCTCATGTCCCAACCATCCCATAACACTTCCACACACATAACTTGCAAATCTATATTCATAATCCAACACCAACACACAATTGTATCTGAGTCTTGTATGGGCTACAGTATCAAATCTGTTCAAGTTGTATTTCTTGATAACTATCTGGACTGGATGCTTGAGCTGCTCCAAAGAGATTCAGGAATGCAGTAACAGCGCTTCTCCTAATGTCTACACTCTATCCACTATCCTCTCATGATGTTACACTTTTTTGTGTACCGTCAAAGCAAGAAAAATTGAAAATAAACATTCTTCCTCAGGAATCATGTTCACCATCCCCTAATCTGTTGACAAATATCACTACTGGGGAGACGATAGCCTGAAACCATTAGATGAGAGCATAATAGAATGACATAACTAAGTAATATGGGTTAATTTTCTAACTGAAGCAATGAACTTACTTATGGCATGGGTATTGGAAATATTTTGTCAGTCTAGATTACAAGTAGTATAGAAAATTTTGGCACGTCGAATACTCAGATCCATAACAAAAATCTGAATGTTGTAGGCAAGTCCAATTAACATACAGAGCCATAGTCTTAACGCATTCAAGACAAGACACTCATAAGCTAGATAGTAGAAATAATTTATGCAAGTAGACTGAGGTTAGGACACCACTTATTTAGAGAGGCAAACCACAATTCACTCTTTACTTTCGTACCATATTTAAAACAAGAAAATAATCATATTACTGGAATGAAGTAGAGATATTTTACAAAAACATCCCTCAATCAAGTATAACTCTGCATTCAAAATTCAATACAAGGGACGAGTGGCTCTTTCAAAAAGATTTTGTGAGGTTAACCTGAGGTTAGATTCATGATTCTTCTAGGAATTAAGTTGTAACATAGTTACAACATACTTTCATCAAATCATAAAGGCATTACTTCAGAAAAAAAAATCATATTACTGAAATGAACTACAGATATTTGTCCAAAATATCACTCTGAAAGATCAAAATCCAATACAAGTCACTAAGGCTCTTTCAAGAGATTTCGTGCGCACCTAAGTATCTTTGGCCTGAACTTATAGAATGGTCACAAGTTCAGCTTATTTATCATAATCAAATAGTGGCAGTCCTTTTCTTTAAAATCTGAGTTCTCCAGTCCGGTGTCATTCCATTTCAAAATATCATTAGCCTTCTCTATATATAAGAAACCACCCATTCTAATGGAAAAATACATACACAGAAAGCCTGATATTGAATACAACCAATAACTAATGTGCAATGCTATATCAATACCTGTTTAAGACAACCTACTAAAAACACAATCAACGAAATTGCAACCACTCATAGACAACCTACTAAAAACACAATCAACGAAATTGCAACCACTCATGTTCAAGATCTCTGATGCTTCACCAAAGTGACAATTCAAGATAGGAGAACAAAGTTAAACTACACTTTTAATAATGACAGGTGTCTGTATGCACTACCAGCTACCACCTAAGGTGTCAAATAGAATAATGTATCATGACATTTACTGCAAGTAAAGAAATACCTCAGCTAATAGATGCCCTTGCATGCTGCAACCCCACACGTTAGAGTTAGGGAAAAAATTGACCGAAGAGATGCCCGATGCATAACTCCATTGAAAAATTAAAAAAAATGGTCTTGGAATGCATTTCCTAAGAGAAAATATAAAAAGTAAAAAAGACCAAGCATGCTCTGCTGTAAAAAGCGGCTGTGAGTCTACTTTATTTTAACTTTAATTTTTGATAAAAGAAGTCTCGGCTATGAATCTACTTTGAAACTCATTTAATTTTTCTAGGAAAAATTAAGTAATGATAGACTTGAATATTTCATGAAGAAGGAATGAACCATTTCTCAATAAGAAATAATGTCTATGCACCTGGAGTCCATTATATACAGAATCTTGTCTTTCTTCTCCAGGCGGTGCAAATTTAAGGTCCACATTAATCGTCTCCAGAGTGTCTGCGAACAAGAGAAACCTGTAAGTTTGACAATGTCTGAGCGAAAGGACACATCCATACATGCATATATAATCATATTGATACCTATAAAAATGTCCCCATATGAAGCATCACAAACTACAATGATTTCCTTCACTTCAGGCATCTCCGAAAATTTGTAAAAACTGCAGGGAAAGGAAGGGAAAAGGAGACATTATATTATGATCACACCATAAGGGTAGCCAAAAGATAGAAACTCAAATCACAAAATTCTTCAATTAGTTAACATTGTCAAAGAAAATTATAGCATTTCCTCCTAATGTCCTAATGTAGCCCCCAACAACCACGGATAAACAACAACAACAGCGAAACCTTAGTCCATAATTGATTTGGGGTAGGCTAACATGAATCGCCAAATAAAATTGTAAATGAAAAGAGGTGAGGAAAAAAGAAAATAAATTAAAAATGTGAAAGCTAAGAAGAAATAGCTGGGCAGAAAATTTGGAAAAAGAAAATAATTAGAAAGAAAAAAGAAAAAGAGAAAAATAAAAGAACAAAAAAAATTAATAAAAAATCAAACCCCATCATCCACATGAATTTTTGTTTCTCACTCTATTCTCTTCAACGCCATATTTTTTTTAATCCCAAATAGATCCATATCGCATCCAACCACCCTTATTGATGTTTTCTTATGATTTCCCTACCCCTCACCGTCTTCGCACTTCTCCGCCCGTCAGACCTTCTAACACATGTGTATCACATTGTCTCTGTCTCACATGACTATATCACCTTAGCCGATTCTCCCTCATCTTATCTTCGGTTGGTGCACACTTACTTTTCTCTTGATCACTTCATTAATCACCTGATCCTTTCTTTTATACCCACACATCCATAATAGCATACGCATCTTCGCCACATTCATCGTATAAACGTGGCGCTGTTTTAGGGCCAAACACCTAGTACCATATAGCATTGTAGGTCTAATTGTCGTACGGTAGAGTATTCTCTTTAATCTATGGGGTACACCAGGATCACAAAGATGTGACACTCTTCCACTTCAACCAATCGACTTTGATTCTCTAAAGCACATCTCCGTCCAATTCACAATTATTTTGGATAATAGATACAAGATACCAAAAAATTAGAACCTTGGACAATCTCCCAATCTAAGGTGATCGTCTTTGCCTCCCTGCTTTCAATTCTGCTAAACTTACATTCCGATTTTAAAACAAGGGGTCCAGATTACAAATTAGTGCTATATTTTCTTCAAGAAAAGGGGGTCAAACCTGAAATTTTCTTATACTAGTGCTAAAGGATCATTTTTTGTAACTTCAAATGTAATAAAATACCAAGTTTTAAAACAAGGGGGTCATAATACCTCTTCCTTACATGTGGCTTCGCCACTGAGCCCGCACACGCATACTAACTCTAGCATACATGTCATCCATGATGTAAATATATATTTCATTAAAGCGTCTTTCTTTGCTAAACCCCACCAAAGTACCTCTTTTGTTACTTTATCACACACCTCCTCAAAGTCAGTGAAAATCATATGTAAGTCCGTCCTTTTTATCCCGATAGTTCTCCATTATTTGTCTCATAAATAAGATAGATTGCCTCTAAAGTCGATATTCCGACGCTGCTATATGGCATTGAATGTTGTCCAGTGAAACAGTGTCACGTTTACAAGATAAATGTGGCGAAAATGCATATGATATGATAGATGCATGGTTGCGAAAGGCGCTCGCTTCTCTCGCCCGCCTCGCCATATTGGCGACTGGGAGGTTACGCCGCCTTTGCGTGTTCTGGCGGTTGGTTTGTAAAAGCGACCAAGCCTTAGAATCTTCCGAGTCAAAATAGGAATCCAGAATGTGTAAAATTGAGTTTCAGAGTTTCCTTTTCAATGGAAACACCGTCAATTAGGAAAATCAAACCGATTGTATAAAATCGAGTGTAAAATCATCAATTACAATTTCACAAACTTACCCGACGCAGAGATAGGGATGACAATTTATCCGAACCCGATCCGTATCCGGGACAATTCGGCCCAAAGCGGGGCGGGTTTGGTGGGCATTTTTATAAACCCGTCGGGTCCGGTAAACAATTGGAACTTATCATGACCTGGCTCAGCCCGACCCGTATGGACTAAGTTCTTGCATATTATAGATATTTGCGAAAATATCCCTTACTCCTTCCTAATTACATTTTTTACCCTTATATAAATATAAATATAAATTATAGGGTTATTTTCACAGCCATTTGTATCTTCTTCTCTTCTCACTCTCTCTCTCACACATTCAAACACACACACACAAACGACAATAGAATGAGCAGAAGCATGAGTCTGATTTCTTCCCCCTCACTTCATCTTCCTGTCTTCTAAAAAAAATCAGAAGTGTGCTACTAATGGCGGCGTGGTTCAACCGTAACTATCTCTCTCGCTTGTCAATCTCTCTCTGATTGAAGAAGGTGAAAGGGTTTTGATAGAAAACCTCATATTTTGTTTATAATAATTTCATGGGATTGTTTTTTGGCTCATGAATCTTTGATAATCCTCTCTGTGTTTTCTAAATCTGGGCTCGACTGCTTAAAAAAAATTTGGGCTCAATATTGTGGCTTCTTGTACTGCATATTTGGGGATAAAGTGATTCGCCGGTCGGGGCCGAATCGGATACGGGTCCTTTGGTCTTCGGGGCAGACGGATTCGGAATTAGTACTATTGTCGGGTCCGGTTTAGTACAAACCTGGTTCGAACCTGACCCGTTGCCATCCCTACGCAGAGAAATCCTTCGGCGACTCTTGACGACCTTCGCGATTCAGCGCTAACTCACGTCGTCGTCGTTTGATGCTTGTTGTTCCTTTTGTTATTTCTTTACTAATGCGTTATTTATCTGCTTTGTAACTGTCTGTTCTTTTGTTTGCTTTTTCTTTTTTTTTTCCAACAAAATTATAGCTTAAGTTCTTGTTCTTTTGTAGAAGAATCTTTCTAGTCAAACGTTGCTTCCTCTTTAAAATTTCTTTTGTTTTTCTTTATTCCTCTTTCTTTGTGTAATTTATTATTGTTTTCTTCTTCTTTCTATAGTTTCGGTCAATGTCTTTTTAGTCAAAAAATAAAATAAAATTGTTTTCTTCTTTAATCTCTATTCTTTTATTTGTTCATTCTTTTCTTCCTTTTTCTAGTTTCCAGTCATAAACTATCTTTTTAAATTTTGTTTTTTCTTAAACAACAATATACTTTTGTTTATTTTTAATTTTTTTTTCTTTTTCACTATCTTAAATTAGTATTTGTTTTGTTGATTTGAAGTATGTGATTTAAATTTATGCTCCTTTTGTCTTCGAATTATCTCTTTTGGGGTCTAAATTGCGTTTAGGATATTATTATAAGTGGAGATGACATTTATTAAATGTTTTATTTTTGTCCCTAACATGTTTGAATTTTTGTTCATATGTTACATGTATATTTATATATTTTTCAAATATTTACTACTCCCTCCGTCCCAGACCAAGGGTTCATCTTTCCCTTTTGGGACGTCCCAGACCAAGAGTTCATTTCCAAATAAGGCAAGCTTTTGAATATATTAATACCCTTATCATCTTCATATATTTACAAAAAAACCATTCATTATATCCTTATACATTCTCTCTCCTATTTCCTACCACACATTTAACTACTATTCCTCCCACTCATTCTCTCTCCTATTAAATATTTTTAACTTTTACATTCTCTCTCCTATTCCCTACCACACATTTAACTTTTACATTATCTCTCATATTTTCTACCACACATTTAATTACTATTCCCTATCTCACATTTAACTTTTATTCAGTTTTTAAAAAATTTCTTAAGAAGCGTGAAATCCCCCCCATATACCCTTGGTCTGGGACGGAGGGAGTACTTATTTATTCTATTTTTCCGTCTTGCTCGCCTTTTTGCCGATTTTCTATCGCCTTGCCTTTCGCCTTTTTCAGGTGTGTATCGCCCGCCACTCGCCTTTCGCCTTTAACAACTATGGTAATACAAGAAAGGATCGGTTGAGAACTGAGGTGATTAGGGGGAAAAGTAGCGGTGCCCCCATTGAAGATAAAATAAGGAAGAATCGACTAAGGTGGTTTGGCCATGTGATATGGAGACCGAGTATGCACTGATTAGAAGGCCTGAAGAGTGGAGAATCGATAAAATGACGAGGGGTAGGGAAAGGCTCAAGCAAACTTGGATTAAGGTAATTGAAAATGATACGAGTATAATTTGATCGAATGAAAATATGACATTGAAAAGGCGGAGTGAAGGGCTAAAATTTATGTGGGTGATGGGGGTTGATTGATTGATTTAATTTATTTTGTATTTCTTTATTTATTTTATTTTATTTTTCTTCTCTTTTTTTCCTTTTCTAAATTATATTCCTATTTCTTCTTTTAAGTTGTTTTTTTTTTCTTTCATCTTTTCTTTCAAGATGACACATATGAGGATTCATGTTAGCCGACCCCAAATTATATTGAGACTAAGGCTTTGTTGTTGTTGTTGTTGTTGTTATGTTTGTGACAAAATGGCCCAGCTTAACTTTACCTCTAAGCTACCGTTTGGGTTGGTCATAGGGTTGAGTAATGTTCGATACCAAGGGTCATTTAGTTGCGTAAATTGTGAACAACAGAAGCCTCCGTAATAAGAAAAATCCTAATATGATATTTGTCCAGTCATGTCTTGTGTATCCCTCTTTACCTCTCCTTTTCATCACATCTCTGTTAGTGTAGATGATAGGCTTGAGAAAACTATAAGGAAGTTTTTATGTGGATGCCAAGAGAAAACATGCAAAGATCATTTAGTTCGAGGACGAAGTAAGATTCTTTAGTTCTTAAATTCTTTTGAAAGTTGGAACATCCACAAATACATTGGTGAGTGTCCCGGGGCAAAAGATTGCCAATATATTCTAAGCAAGTATCAAGGGGAGTCTGTGATTTCTTACATATCTGTGTATTGTAACGTGTACTGGATACGGGTATCCTACCAACACCCATACTAGATTCTAGATTGAAATTTGGGGCATAAGACTTCTCAACAAAATAAAAACAAGAGCCCTTCTTCTATTAACAATTATCACTAGTTACTTAAACTTCCTATTTACATGAACACAAAAAATTACACCATTATCATCACATCTAATTTCCAGATAGGAGAACCTCAGGATTCATATGTTATGAGCCTCTCCCCATGATTAATTCAGTAGCATTTTCAAAAAGGTTGAAAAGTTCATCTAGCAAAATAAATCCTGTTGTTGTTATAAGAATCAAGTTTCAACTTCACAAACTAACAAGCAAGAGCTATTAGATATTCGCCAATTACCTATACAAGGCAATAGGTTTGCCTAAAATCGGAAGATACTGCTTCGGAGTGCTGACCTATATGCACAAAGTACAACAACACTATCATCTTGTGGACTAAAGTTAAAGCATAAATAATGAAGAATACACAACAACAAAGCCTTTTACCCCTGTAATTGGGGTAGGCAAGAATGAAGAATAAGAAATAAAAGATGTTTAGATGTATGTGGTGTGGTACACAAACACGGAAAACCAATGGCATGTAATGTTTATATACACAATCTAGGAAAGACAATGTCTCGATACTTCCCCTTCCTGCTACCACCAGAAAATTGATAAAAGTTATACTCCCCTTTAAAATAATCTGATCAAATATATGAATAAAATATCATTCCTATAGGTAGTTACAAGAAGTTAAAAGGGTTTAAAAGAAAAGTAAGTCATATTGGATTGGCTGCAAAGTAGGGGTGGAAATGGTTCGGTTTAGCTCGGTTTGGGGTAATTTAGAAGTCAAACCGCTATACATCGGTTTGGAGAAATCCCAAACCGAGCTGAACCACAAAATAGTCCAAGCCGAGCTGAGCTAAACCATCACGGTTCGGCTCGGCTCGGTTTGAACCACGGTCTGATTTTACGGTTTAAACCGTGGCTTAAACCACGGTTTGAACCACAACTCTTACACCATACTATACCACTTATACCACTTAGCACTAGCAAGGACTGTAATGAAGCGGCGGTGTCCACTAGCAAGGACTGTAATGAAGCGGCGGTGTTGTAGCGGCGGTAGTTAAACTTAAAGATAAGACAGATACATTTCAGCAATCCAGTTCATGTTGTGTTACCAGAAGTCAAAACACAAACCACATAAAATATTTCAGCATATAGCAGAAAACACAGGTCGATTATAACAAGAAATTTCCAGAAGTCAAAAACTGCAGAGAAAACCCAACAAATATAAAATTAAATAAATCATGAGTAGAATGTTTAGTTACTTACCAACCATTCAACAGCGATGGAGTAGTATGGGTATTCATTTGGCAGGTGTCCACTGCTGCTGATGATCAAGAACTGCCTAAAATTCTGGAGCATACTTTCATATTATTATTGATCGAGACAGATGGCATTTCTACCTACAATAAGAAAGAAAATCAAGCATAGATATAATTGGAAAGGGCAAAGGGCAAAGGTTAATAGAATAAAACAATACGGTACAACAACCTGGCTTTCAAAATTTTATGAAACATGACGAAGAAGATGATGTTTTTCCTTAACAATATATGAAGTTGAAGGCGACGGCGTTGAAGCGGCGGTGTTGTAGCGGCGGCATTGATGGCGACGAAGAGGCATCGATGCCGACGTTTCTTATGTGGATGGCCATCAAATTGATGCGACTGTAAAGAAGAAGTGGGAAGGGAAGGGATGATGGTGAGGGGACAGGGTGGCGGCGAGACGGTTGGATGAGGGGTGGCGACGGGAGGGGTTGAGAAAAATTGAGAGGAGAGAGAGAGAAGAGTGTATTTAGGTTTAAAATTTAAGAATGAAATGAGGGAGGGGGATGTTTCCTGGGTTGGGTATTGGGTTTGACTGGTAGTGGACTTAGGTTAGTGGATGGGCCAGCCCACAATCACTAAATTTAATCAATGGTTCATATAAAAATCATAATATAAGGGCTCTATGTTTCGGCTAGCTCGGCTCCACGGTTCAGCTCTACGGTTCGGCTCGTGGTTCGGCTCGGCTCGGTTCGGCTCGGTTCGACTTGAAGGGTCAGACCGTGAGCCGAACCCAACTGTGTGGTTTATCAATTTTCTAAACCGAGCTGAACCGCATAAGTTTAAAAACCAAGCTAAACCGCACGGTTTGGCTCGGCTCGGTTCCGAACCGCGGTTTGAGCCGAACCATTTCCACCCCTACTGCAAAGTGTCTAATAAATTCATTGACTTCAGCTCAAACTAAGAATCAAAATCGCGAGGACTAAAGAATCTAGCAATGTGCTAGTAAAACAAAAACAGAATTCAATGGGAAATGCCTTCAAAACACGAGAAGGGCTGCTAACTGGCTCATTTATTGAGTCAAGTTAAAGGAAAAGCCAAATATGTCATTCTAACATCACTTACGGCCCACAAGCATAAAGTTGCACTAGTAATATATGAAACGGTGTTTAACTTTATTTTTATTTTTTTAAATAATTTTAATGGAGTATGATGTGGCAGATAATAAGGATAACAATTACTGTAGCTGCTAGACTGTGCATGCGAGAAAAGATTCACTAGCATTATCCAAGTCAGATGGCAGAGTTAAATTGTGTTTGTTCTATGCAACTCAATTTTTTAATTTCCCGAATAAAATTACTAATTCTGTCTGTTTCATATATATGAGAAACAAAATAATCTAAGTAGAGCCCTAAGACATACTCCTTCCGAGTATTATTTTTAAATCTTAGAAATAAAAATTTGTCCCTGAATGAGTACCACCTTTTCAAAACTCAACTTATTACATAACAATATATAACAATGTAGCCTTACTAGGTACTCCCTCCTTCACTAAATGAGTGGGTATTTTTCACAAGAAACTGCCTCAAAATTAGTGTCCAGTTCCTAGTGAAGTTACTAACTACCTTCGTAATGCCCATAATCTTTCTAATTTGCAGACTTTACTGATATATGGGCATTTACCATTATGGATAATCTATACATGTACTAGTATAAGTGATTAAAAAGCAAACTTCCACAATGATACTCCCCGTCCCCTTTGTCCCAAAAAGATTGTCCCACCTTACTCACATACATTTATTAATATGTTTTAGATTCCAAAATTACAATCATTATAAGAACTTTTAAGCAAAACTATCACTAACAACTTTATAAATTCACAAGACCTAGCTAACATTTACAAATATTTGGTCAAATTTTAATCAAACTTACCAAAAACAATCAAATGAGATAATTATGGGGGCAGAGGCAATCTACAAATTGGATGCATATTTGTGCTGTGTGTGTAGAGATAGATAGAGAGACGTACGCCCATTCTTTTGCCTATTCCACCAGCAAGTAGAATGACTGAGACGCTCTTGTCTTTGACAACTTCATCACACTGTATCAAAGTGAACTCAATTTTAAGAAACTACAGAAAGCAAAGACATTAAAATATAATGCTAGTACTCCCTCCCTCCATCCCAAAATGAATGTCCTTTTTATTTTGAAGCAATTACAAAAAAAAATCAACTTTTTCTAAATTTTAGAAACAAAGTTGTATTAAAAAATCTTTGCTATGTACTTTTTAAACTACTAATTTTGCAAGAGAACAAAGTTTTTTGCAAAATTCCTAATAATTGGCCAAAAAGAAAGAAGCAATTTCATGAACCCGTTTGGTACACAGTAATGGCCATTCCATTCCACACTACAAATTTCAATAAGTAATTCGATTCGTATGTTGAGGCACAAAATTTACAAATAAAAAGGGGAAATTTGTGAATGAAATGCCACTCACCTCTTCAACCTGGGTAGAATTTACAGCGGAGCAATGTATTCTGGAGTGGAAAAACGACGAGTTTCTCAAATTGAACCTACGATTGCTATCAACGAGATGGGGATGCTTGGTTTTTATGTGATAACTGTGTGATTTTAAACGGAGTTGAAAATTTGGTGACGGAAGTTGGCAATTAGACGTTGGATATTCTCGGAAAGATGACGGCGAACAAGTTGGCAGTTGAAGACCGACTTGCAGAATCGCCATGTCTGTGTGTGTGAGTTAATGGTGGTGAAGATGAAAATGATTGAGGAGACAAAAGAGACAAAATGGAAGAGATGAAACCATCCTATTTTTCTTCAAGAAGGATCTTCTCAAAGGGGCTAAGTTGCTTTTTTTGGTATTCCACTGCGTCACGAGTTCGAATCTTCTTGAATCACGGGAAGACTCTAATAAATGATTTTCAATTTCTCAACTCCCATTCTGACGACAATCGTCAAGACGAATAAATGATTTCCTTTCTCACTCCCATTAAAATTTGCCTTTTTTAAGGATCTTCTCAAGAGTTTATTTTTTAAAAATTACAAATAAGGGTACAAATTATAGGGTGTTTGTATTGAAGGGTTTAATGTATCTTTTGACAAATAAAAAAGTTCAAACTTATCAAAAATATGACAAAGCTAAGGTTTTTATTTTTAATAAAATTGTTAGAAACTTGCTATTAAATAATGATAATTTAGGGTATTGAAGTTTTCAACTATTAAAGCAAATAAAATAGGTATAAAGTTATTGATTCTTTGAAAGAATAAGGGTTTAGTTTAACAAATGATTTCTAATAATTTCATTAAAAAATCTTTATCTCGTCAACTTTTAATTAAGTTTAGATTTTTAATCGCCAAAAATAAAACAATGGAACCTTGTATTGCAAACATACCCTCAAAATTTTGATTCCTATTTGTACCTTTTTTCTATAAAATAATAAAAAATAAAAAAATTTGTTTTTGATATCAATAACAAAAATGATTTTTCTTGTAATAACAAGATATAACACAGATAAAGTCAAAGGGTTTTGCACTCCAATCGACATCAAGATATGCCACCGGAAAATAAGTCCTTTCGCGACCTTTTTAATTCATTAAAGATTAAAAAAGTTAAACTTGTTTGGTAAGGTGAATTTATATCACTTGAGTAATTAGAGATTGTTTAAAAACTATTAATTTTAAAATGTAGTTTTTTTAATATCTGAATTATATTTGACCAAGCATTACAAAATAATTTCTTTCTTGATATCAAATTTTTGGATAAATGATTTTTATAGAGTATCATAATTAATTTTCTTCATTTCATGTCAAAGTTCAATTTATTTTGGACTCAAAATAGTCAAGATATATTTTATGATGTGACTTCAAGGAAAAGCATAAATTGAAAATATTTAAATATTATAAAATTATAACCTAATTATAATGATAAGTGACGTATATGCCAATGGATTACTTTTATTTTATTATACATTTATTAAGATTATTTGAATAATTTTTTGAATGATTTAGATCAAACTTTGA